>JAABKJ010010406.1:0-10977 GCA_011634705.1 Andricus grossulariae
TTCCAAAGAGGCATCAATCTCTCTATGCATCTCACTATGTGTGGATGTACCTTCAAGCTTTTCAACAGACAGATGATGAGTCTATGAGAGGTTGAGAGGTTCTCTCGACAGCCTGCGACACATTTTTTCGAGCCACATTGTTCGTTGTATAATTTTAAAGCTCCACAAGATTCTGGGGAAAAATCCGGAAGCTCGCCTTGGGCTCATAAAGCTCGATAATGGTGAGTTTGCCGAAGATGAAGAAGCAACGCTAAATCACCTGATGGAAGTTCACTTCCCGGGTTTTTAACGAATCCGAACCGACCAAGAGGAGGAAGGCTGGGGCCAAGATGTGGAAAAGGCCGACTGGAATTTCGCCTCTAAGGTCGCTGATTGCAAAAAGTTGGAATGAGCCGTACGGTACTTCTGTCCTTTTAAATCGCCACGGGCGGGTAGCATTTATTCAGCGCTTTTACAAAAAGGCATGGATTTAGTCGTCCCCCTTTTGACGAAATGATTTAGGGCAAGTATAAGTTATTATATAAGTTGAACACGTGCCATCGGCATGGAAGGATGGCAGAGGGACCTTTATACCCAAACGTATTTTATCCTGAAGACGTTGGAGAAGCTGGTCGAGACATACATCAGGGATGAGGTGCTCTTGGCCCCCCCGCTGTATAGGGGGCAGCATGCTTTTCAGGCAGGCTGCTCGGTAGAAACTGCGCTTCATGCTGTTGTGGCAAAATCGGAGCAGCAGTTGGAACAAGAGGGGTATGCTGTGGGTACTTTCTTGGATATAGAGGGTTGTGGTGGGTGGCCTCTTTCGAAGGCTAAATAAAGAGGGGTATTATACTCAGGGATATGCGGATGACTTTGTAAAACTAGTCAGGGGAGCTCATCTGGAAACGCTGATGGGTCTTATGAGATCGGCGATACGCATCGTAGAGCTCTGGCGCAATAGCTCAGGGCTCTCGGTAAATCCGGAAAAGACCAACTTGCTCATTTTCACGAGAAATTATAAAGTTCCAAAAGTTGATGCTCCTGTATTTTGCGGTGGGAAGCTGATGTTTTCAAACTCCGTTAGATATCTGGGAGTTTTCCTATATAGCAAGCTGAACTGGACAAAGCACCTCGAGACCCAATGCAGGAAGTTTGTGATGACTTTTTGGATGTGCAGGAGAGCCGTTGGGTTGACGTGGGGTCTAGGGCCTAAAATGTTTGCTTGGCTCTACTTTGCTGTACTAGAACCCAGGCTCTGGGTTTGGGACAGTCTGGTGGTCAAATTATATCAGCGCATTGCCAATTCTACAGATGAGGCAAGATAAAATAACGAAACGCATCAACTTTGCAAAAGCTTTCCGCGTCTGCATCCCAAGCAGGGATCTGTGGAAAGCAAATGGTAACCCACTCCTCCAAGGGAAAATCTGGAACACAGATGGCTCCAGGTGTGAGGGAGGGTCAGGAGCAGGAATTTATGACGGCAAGAGAGGGAAAGAGATAGGGATCTCACTTGGTCGACATGGTACTGTCTTTCAGGCAGAGGTTTCGGCCGTCATTCGCTGGGCTGAAACACTAATAGAAGAAAACGCTGCTGGCATACAGATTTCGATCTGTTAAGACAGCCAAGCGACGCTAACTGCAATAGGTAAACCAGACATAACATCAGAACTGGTTTGTGAATGCAAAAAGGCAATAAACCAACTTTCAGAAAGAAACAACGTGGCCCTCATATGGGTCCCTGGTCACACAAGGATCTAGGGTAACGAAAAGGCGGACCAGTTGGCACAACGTGGCGCAGCAAGTGAATACATAGGACCAGAACCGGTATTGGGAATAGCGTCTTGCTGTATCGGCATGGCCATTAAAAGCTGGATCCGAACAAAACACCGGGAATACTGGGAACAAATCCAGGGTTTCCCTCAGGCGAAATCCATCCTTGGTTATACCTATAGTATGGACAGAGTCAGGGAAATCCTGGGCTTGCCCAAGATAGATATAAGGACAGTGGTACGGATTCTCACTGGGCACAACCACTTAAACTATCATATGTAGAAAATGGGGTATAACCCCACGACAGAGTGCAGCAGATGCAGCAGGGATGACGAAACATCCTTGCATGTATCAGGCAAAGAGGTCTAGGGTCAACTGCTGAGAGCTAATAAGTAAGGGTGTGGCACAATAGGCTTAATAGCTTGAGCGCCAGGGGAGCTCTCTATGGGCTCCTCGCTCATTTTTAAACTAACTAACTAACTAATTCATGTGATGTAAAGGAAAGGGCTATGTCATCAGCAAATTCTAAAATTCCATAGCCCGGGTAAATGTCTGAATGTAATTTTCGCGTATAAATGGTACACGAAACAGGACTGTGAATGCAGCCCTGTGGAAGACCTTTTTTTTTTACAGTGAATGGTCCTTTATTCTCGCCATTGATTCTAAAAAAGAGCTTCCGTTTATGGGTTAGGTTGAAAATAAATGTAAAAATTTTAATACGAAGTCCAATTTCCAGCAGGTCGTTAACTAAAATGCTTGGAATGATATTGTCATACGCGGCTTTGACATATAAAAACAGACAGGCCGTATATTGATTTTTTGATTGAGATAAATATAATTCATAAGAGAGGATCGCCAGATTATCAGCACAGGAACGGTTTTTACTAAATTCATATTGAGATGGAGAAAGGATATTTTGATTTTACAACCAATAAAAAAGTCTGTTCAAAATAAGTTTTTCTGCTATTCTTAAAAAACAAGAAGCTAATGCAATTGGTATACATTTTTTTCTAGTATTTTTTGGAATAAGGAAGATCAAGAAATCTTTCCACGAGTCAGGGAAAACACTCTCATTAGCAATGGAATTTAATATATGAAGCAAATGTAGAACGGAGGCTTTTGGAAGGTTTGATATTACTTCAAAACTTACCTTATCAAAACCAGGAGAGGATTTTAGTTTCAAACTTTTCAAAACAGAACCCATCTCTTGAAAAGAAAATAATTATTCAAAAATTTCAATTCACTTCAATGCAGCATTGTTATTTGACGAAGGAGGTGTATCGTTCTGAAAGGAAGGATTGCTTTTTGAAAAGAAATCTGGGAGAGGAAGGTATCACTGCATTAGCAAAATCATTAGACATCGCTAAAAAGCTTTCTATATAAGCATTAATGTGATCTAATGTATATAAATTCGAAGACCTAGATGTGGGAAAAGATTCACAATATGATCTCAAACTGGCACATTTAATGGGTTTTAACCTTTTTGTAGTTAATGCCTGATATTTTTGAAAATCCATGAAGTTTTCATAATTGGGCGAGGCAACATAATGCTTAAATTGCGAAAAATCTTATCGCATTCATCAGTCCACCAGGGTGAGGGGGGGGGGCGGATAAAAATGTTCCTGGAAGGCTTCCCATCTATTTTGGAGTCCGCCTTATGGAGGGCATTATCTACGTCCTTTACAAAATTATGATACGCATTGGTAATATCATACGGAGATTTGAGTTCAGGAAGATTGTCTTCTTTATCTGCTTATCTGCTAATTATTTGACCTAATAGAAGCGCGAGGACTTCTATAAACATTTACAATGAGTAATTGTCCCAAATCAGTTGGAATGACCACTGATAAAGTATCGAAGGTGTCGTCCATACCATAAATAGAATCTATTTGCTTAAATGGAATATTATTTTTAATAGCTATCAAAAGACCCCCCCCCCCTCAATCGATCAGGGCGATCTTTCCTTATAACATTAAAACCCTTGAAAAGAAGTATGGACATGTTGTTGAAGCGATTGGAGGCAGCATTTTGCTTATTGTGACTGTAGTTTTGGCGATAATTTGATGGTAGGATATGTTGATTATTCTGGTTTTGTGCACGTGATTTTGGTTGAGAAAAATATATGGTAGCTGCAAAAGACTGTTGTGATCTCGAAATTGGATCAACCGTAGCAAAATCCAAGTCAACATCCCCAAGATTAGGGAAGTTTGAGTAACCAAAGTTAGGCGCCTGTGAGAGAGGAGTGGATTTAAAAGGTACTTTAAGCAGTGTGTTAATATCAAATGTAGAGTTATTTATTTGCGCATTTTTCTTCTCCTGATTGAAAAGACGTGTAGCATCATTGATAGGGATGTTTCTGAACGATGCAATTTTTTGATCGACATTTGATTTATATAAACTGGACATTTATTATCCGAAGCTGAGTGGGGTCCTTTGTAATTAAGACAAACATAAGATTTTTCTTGAGGACACTCAACTCCAGATTCACGTGGAGCTCCAGTTGAGAAATGTAGAGCTCAACTTTAACTCTCAATCATCAATGTAATGAGGGACTTCTTGACCTTCAAATCTAATCTGCATGGTTTTTGTGTAGACAAGTTCTCCTTTGTCATTCCTAATTACAAAGCGACGAGTTCTGAGAACCGAGCGTTTGGAGCTTGTTACTGAATATCTAATGATATCATTAGAAATTTCTGAAGGAACATCGTGCACAATACCCTCATGAGCAACCCGATAGTTGGGGATGAAAGCAACGACGTTAGATTTAGCCAAGAGTTCAGAACTATCGATAATCTTGTTCGCGCATTTCCCATCGTAGCATTCCACGAGAATTCTTGAGTAGCTAGATATTTCAATGTGTTTGGTCAGACTCGGAAAAGATGTATGGAGAATTTTCCCTACCACCTGGACATGTTTGTGTTCACAATCCTTTCTAGTTTGTTCTGTTACGAAAAAGGGATCTTTGTTATGGACTGTCTAGTGATTTTTAGTAAGTTGGTCGTAAGAATTGAAGGCTCGAGAATCATTTGTATGTTGAATTTTCCTTTTCTCAGAAGAAGAAGAATCAATCAGATGGGAGGAGTCCCGTTTTCCCGGTCTGCCCTTTGATGAATTGAGGTTAGGGATGGCAGCCCGTGCCGACGATTTAATCAGATTTTGTGAATTCTTAGATTGCTGAATCTCATTGTTGAGATTTTCTAGAGAGCTATTTACCATATGTTTATCGAATTCAGAATCTGATTTTCCATTGGGACGTCATTGTTTGAAAGCCCGTCGTTATCCGTGGGTTACGATTTTCCAGAGGATTTCGTCATGTTTTGAAGCACGCCTCTTGTCCTTTGGCACAACAAACCACCACCTACCTGCGCTCAGTATAAGGTTATAAAGGGTCCAGAATAATAAGGAAGGAAAAAGGTATAAAGTTACTTCACGTTAGATGACTGATGCAATTTTAGCCTTGAGAATTTGGAACGCGTTTTCGAAGCGGTTACACCCGGCGCGGTCGGCTACCAACTGAAAGCGAGTAGTGGGGTGAACGATGCGAGGTAGAGAACACGAAATCTATTTCATATTTCACCTATAGGTTGTTGCAATGTAGAGTGGAAACTCACTAGTCATTTCGTCATTACATGAAATCCCTACACTGTATCCTTTCAGAGACATCTATCGATGAGCAGGTTCTCCCGGCATCCTGTTACGCCTTTCTTCAAGCCGTGTTGTTTGCACATCCCTTAACACAAGTCCGATTGTCCGAACGATCCTGTCATTTAAGATAGCTGTGAAGATCTTATACAGCGTGTTAAGGCAAGTCATTGGCCTGTCATTCTTAGGGTCAGATTAGTGGTCCATCTTCGGGAGGAGCACTGTGCGTCCTTCTACCAAAAACTCCGAAATAGGCTCTTCCGATTTCAGATATGAGGTGTAAATGCGGGTCAGATGCTGGTGGGTTGAAAGAAACTTCTTCCACCAGAAGGTCTTGATACAAACTGATCATGGAGGGGAACTCTTAATATTTTTTTCATCTCCTCGGCAGTGGTAGGTGGGCATTTCTCCTCAGGTGTTATGAGGGCAGTGCAAAGCTCCTTGAAGCTATTTATGTTCTTTGTATCTTCATTCAGTGAGTGCTGGACTTTGGAGATTTCTTTCCAAAATCCCTTGACCGCGTCTGGTTTGGGCGGGTGGTTGACAGTGACTAGAGAGTCTTGGAAGAGCTAAGGTGGGTCAGAGAAAAACTGTTCATTTTCTCTCACCTACTTCTCCCTCCGCACTCACGACACCGCACTTATTACAACTATGTTTGATGTTATCATTCTTGTTCCCACGAATAGCTAGGGAAAGGGTTCATCCATCCTTGTAGAGCCCCGCATGCAACGATAAGGCTGCATAATCTGAGAGGTCGCCCGGTATCCCAGAGTCAACGTTTGAGACACCTCACTTAGGTTCAGGAAAGGGTTCGTCCATCCTTGTAGAGCCCCGCATGCAACGATAAGGCTGTATAATATGAGAGGTCGCCCGGTATCCCAGAGTCAACGTTTGAGACACCTCACTCAGGTTCCATTCAGCTTTCGGCACGGTTATTACGCCTTCACCGGGGGGTTAGTTCCTTCGGGAACATCCCTAAACAATTGTCCGCAACTGCTTATTAATTATTGTAACCATATTCAGCAGAAACCCTTGATACACGGGACCCTCTATCCGCACCTCGAGGACGCGTCAGGTGGCTTTGTCATGAGCCCTTCGGTTCGATTCCAAAGGAACCGAAACCGAATGTTTCAATATGTCAATCGTATCCAAAGCCATGGTGGAACATACAGGACAAAAAAGATTTACAAACATGTATGTCTTCGTTTTATTTATTTTCTATTTGGTAGTGTCTATGCGTCTGGACACAAAACACGACCCCTTTTCTTTTCTAGCTCTCACTTCCCCTTACCAGGTTCGTGGGTTTATACTCGAGCGTGTTATAAACGTGCATAAATGTACGGACTGTCCGGACGTTTAGACTCGGCCTTCTTATTTTTAACGGAGTCATTTAAGAGTGTGCTGTCCAAATTTCATCGTTGGATTCTTGTTTTTTTTCTAATTTCCAAGAATTTCGTAGTTAAATTCGAAATTTTGTTTATTCTACATATAATGTCTGAAATTCTGAACCCGATAAATTAAAAACATTTTCAACATTCGAGCATTGAAAAATTTTATCATACATTGTGTTTTATTTTACAAAAAGGACATTTTTTCTTTGTGTGAGGTATACTCGTATCTACTACATGAAAGTGGTTTCAGTGTCAACGTCAAAAACTAGTTTTTTAACTGCTTTTAAATACCGTTTGTTTAAAATTCGCACGTGCATTACAACTTTATATAACTGATAACAAAAGTCCGCATTCGACGTTGACTGTATCTATCGTACTATTTAATAGATTATAAATATGTGGGTTTTGGAGTGAAATTTTCATCGTAAATTTTATTCTCTATTTGGCAATTGCACAGACAAGATGTTCCAAATTCTTTTCGCAACTATCCTCTTCGCTTTAGCCGTGGGTGAGGAGCCTCCAAAATATGAAAAATGCGGTTAGTATAAAAACATCAGTTTAGGCTAACATTATTTTCTGTTTGCTTTACGTTCGATGATATTACCTGAAAAATGCAAACATATGGTATAATAAAGTAATTATCATATCAAATATGATTTTTATAACAGAACCGCAATTTTGTGTACGCTTCTCTTTGAAATATGGGGTGCATTTGATATATGTTCAAAGAAATTATGGAAAAGGGGATGATTCACCTTGTTTTACTTTCATTAGATTGAAATTATACCATAACCATTTGAAAATTGATTGATAATGTAGATTCTTTTTAAATAAATCTAAATACTTTCTGAATAAATAAGCATGAAACACTTTGCTTCTTTCTGTTGCAACGGAAATGGAAATGCACGCACCTATCATAACCGTTGAGTAAATGAAGAATGAAGATAAGCCTAAAACTCCAAAATGCGAATTGTTTTTTTGGAAAATATTGAAACCTGATATTATCAAAATAAAAAATTTGAGTTTTCTTTCAATAGCTTATTTTTTTTAATTCTCAATCATACATACATGTATAAGGGTGATTCAATAAAGATCATTTTTGAATCTGAACACGCACACTAGCCCAAGTTGTACCTTTTTAGTCGACAAATTAAAAAAAAAATGAAAATCTTATATGATTCAGAGGTCCCCTATTAGAGTTTTCTATTTTAAATTGATTTTTTGTTTACTTAATATAAAATGATCCCCTTTTATATTACCATAATTGTAAATAATTTCATGAAAAGTATTTAATTCATTTTTAAGGAAAATAATTATCTTTCTTACTTTCACTTTTAAATTATTATATAGAAAAAGGTGAAACAAATAAGATAATTTTTTTTTTTACTTTAAAAATGAGGTCTAAAATATACTTTAAATAATATACAATGATGGAAATGTAGCAAAAGATAGTTCTATATATCTATAACAAGTTAATACATGAAATTTCAAGAGATTGAAATAATAAAAACAACAAAAAATTAATAAAATAGACAAAACTCTAAATTAGATTCAATAAAAAAATTTGTGTGTGTAAAATTTGTTGATCTACCTTTTTGTTGGAAACCAAACTAGACAATATAGATAATATAGTATATTTTAAGGGTGCCAATTCATAACTACCCAAGTGCCAGTAATAAAATTATTCAGGGGAGATAAAAACATTGAAAAATCTGATTTTAAATTCAAATGAAAAAAAAAATTTTAGACTTTTTTTCAAATCATTCTTAGCATTTTGAGTTTCCGCGCTGAATTTTCATAGTTAAAATAATGAAATAATTCTGTTCAATTTGGACTTTTCTTATATCGAATGTTATTTTTTATGATAATAAACATTTGTATTTTGCAGTCTTATCAAAAAATTTTCATTATTTATACAATGATACATATCAATTTTCCAGTTTGAGTATAGTAAACCGTTTTAAATGGAGTTTTAATCTGAATATGCATACTTTTGTTATCACTTATATAAAGTTGTAAGATGTAAGCAAATTTTAAACAGAGTATTTAAAAGTAATTAAAAAACTCGCGTCTTTGACGTTGACACTGAAACAGCTATAATGTGAGCGAAAAATTCTTTTTGTAAAATGACACAAATGTTACAAATGTAGCTCTCTGGTTGAAATGTTGTTTTTTCTGCAAAGTTAAATTGTTTGGTTAAAAATGTTTCCCTTTTAGTACAATAATTTACTACTTGCTTCGAAATTCATGTATTTTGTTAAAAATTCGTCTTTTTGGTAGAAAATCAATCTTCTTGGTTAAAAATTCATATTCTGGTTGAAAATTCAATTAACTAATGGAAATTTAAACTCTTTTAAAGAAAATTTATTTTTCCAGTTAAAGATTTATCATTTTAGTTGAAAATTGGTCTGGTTGGTAGAAAGTTCGTCTTTCTGGCCCAAATTTCAATAGTTTGATAGAAAATTTAACTACTTGGAAAGTTTAATTCTATTGTTAAAATTCATTTTTTTTAAGATTCGTCATTTTATTTGAGAATTCATCTTTTTGGTTGAAAATTTAACTCTTTTGTTGAAAATTCGCTTTTTTACAAAAAATTAATTTTTAACTGAAAATTTAACTATTCCATTTAAAGATTTATCATTTTAGTTGAAAATTCATCTCTTTTGTTAAAAATTTCATCTCTTTGGTAAAAATCCAATTATTTTTGATAAAAAAAATTATTTCGTTTTGTTGGAAAATTCTACTATTATATTTTTGGCTGAGAATTCATCGTTCATTGGTTGAAATTTTATTATTAGGCTGAAAATTTAATTATTTCGTTCGCAATTAATTCTATTTTAGTAGAAAATTCAAATTTTTGGTAGAGAATGTATCTTTTTTAGTTGAATATTCAACTAAAAACTTGAAAAAAAATTAATATCTAGAGCCATAGAGATTTATAGCCCAATGTAGGAAAATTGGATATTTTCTCCCACTCTGAAGTTCATATTTTTCTGAAACATGTATTGCTTTAGAAATATTATATTGGTGTAAAAATTAATTTTGGATCCGCAAAAGTGGATCATTTTGATCTGAAGTTGATAATCAGAATGTCAATTTCCATCATGTTTCCATGTCGTATAACTTTTTCCGTCTATTGTCAATTTGTAGTTGATAATTGACAATTTATGAAATATAATATCAAACTTGATAATTAGTTCTTCTAAAACGAATTTTAGATTCCCCGTTGGGACATACTGTGGGTATTACACTGTCCGGCGCCGAAGTTGAAAATAGAAGATATATTATAAGAAGAGGCACCAACATTACCGCTTCTGGTAGTTTCACAACAAGTAAGTTGATAAATATGTATAACATAATAATGTTTCACATGAGTTTGGAATTTGGAAATATGTGTAAAACAAAAACTGTGTAGCTAGAAATCTAATGCATTGTATATTTAGAAAGATTTTTATTGTACCGAGTACCTTCCAATATAAATATGTATCATAGTTGTAAAAAGATAGTTCAAATCCGGCTAACCCTCAACTTTTTCGAAATGTACGTTTTTTTTGCATTTTCAAATCAGAATTCAAAACCGGCTAACCCCAAATGGGGGGTTTTAAAGTGAAAATTTGTTTTAAATATTTACCTGTATTATTATTGATAGTATTTATTGATTTAAAATAGAAGTTGTACGAGAAGTCATTTTTGATTACATTTTTAATGTAGTTTTAGGAAAAAAATGAAAACACTTTTGAATGAAGTATTTTAAATAGTGAAATATTAAGTATAATAATAGCATACAGTTTAAAGAACAGTAAAAAAAATTACTGTCAATTCCATCATCATTCCCATCAACCGGTTTTTTTTTACAGTAGATTCACTTTCATGAACAGATTCATTTTGATGAACAGATTCATTTTCTATCGGAACCATATACAGTGAAACTTCTATAATTCGAAGTGGCACGGGGCCTGGAAAAAATTCAAATTATCGAATAATTCAGTTTTCAGGCGATATCTTAATAAATAAAAATTAGTAGTAATAATGTAAGTTTATAATAATTATTATGAATAATAATGAAATAGATAAATGAAATTATTAAAATAAATAACATTAATAAAACAAGTTAAAACATTGGACTGAAAAAGACATGTGCAGATCAAAAATCATTCTTCGTTTAAATCATGTGTTGGCCCTGAAAAGGGCCGAT
>JAABKJ010010407.1:0-10977 GCA_011634705.1 Andricus grossulariae
TTCAAACAAATAGTTTATGTTTTAATGGAATTTTCAACCAAAAAGGTTAATTTTCTACCAAAAAAAGAAAAATTTTCTACAAAATGGACGAATTTTTGATCGAAAAAATAAATTCTCAACTAAAAATAGAATAATTTGATTTTCAGTTCGAGAAATAAGTTTTTAATCAAATAAAATAAATTTTCAACAACAAAAAATTTGAAAATTCATTTTTGTCATTTTTCTCCAAAAATCTAAATCATAGAAAAAAATGTACATTTACTAAAAATATGTGCTTCGACGAGATCTATAACTTTTATGAAGAAAATGTTCTTAATTATTGATAACTTAATTTATATTTTAAAGGAATCTGTATTATCATCGGAGAATAACAGAAAATTTTTACCGTCTTTTTCAGACTAGATGGAGTTATGAATTAAAAATCATTTTTTTAATTAATTTTTTTTCTGAAAAAAAATATATTCTCCTGTCATTCCGCTGGGATTCGAACCATAGAACTTCTGATTCCCGGTCAGGCGCTTTTCCGATTAAGCTACTAGAAAGATCAAGAGAAGAAACTTTATTTCAGAAAATATACGCATTATTATGCTATATGGCACAAATTAAATTTTTTAAAGGAATCTGTATTATCATCGTAGAATAACAGAACATTTTTACCGTCTTTTTCAGATTAGATGGAGTTATGAATTAAAAATCATTTTAATTAATTTTTTTTTCTGAAAAAAAAGATCTCCTTTCGCTCCGCTGGGATTCGAACCACAGTTTCTGTGGTGCGAATCCCAGTGGAGCGAAAGGAAAAGATCTTTTTTTTCTGAAAATAAAATTATTTGAAATGAATTTATTTTCCTCCAACACATAAAAAATATTTTTCGCCCAAGAATCTTGACCTTGTGATTTGTCTAGAAAGGACGAGAGAGCGCTGACAGGCGTGAAAGATGTCATTCTCTTTTCCCAAGGGTGAAATTTTATTTTACGACTTTTTGAAATCGATACGCCTCCTACGCTCGAGCTGAAAAAATATTGTCCTGGAAAGTGGATGTCAATAAATTTTCGCCGCTTTTGCCGTGACTGTTTTCTGATCTCGAGGGTGAGAAAATCGTCTCGAATTGCAGAAAATAGCAAACATCAAAATGCTGCTTCACTCACAAAAGCTTCAGTAGATTTCCTTTCGTTTTTGCTCAATGGTTTCGAATCCCATTATCAGAAGCTTTTCCTTGCCCGGTTATCCCCTAATTTCTTGGGTGAAATATGATGATGCCAATTTATCTTCGGGAGGCTGACACTCAACACAATTGTTTGATATTTTCAAAAAAAAAGTTTCTTTTTAATCAAGAAAGATCAATCTTCAATTTAATAAAGATATATTCTCAACAAAAAATGTATAATTTTTGATATTCTAACAAAAAATTACCAAACTGTCTTATTATTATTTACGATATTCGAAATATTTATGACGATCAATTTAATCAACTATCCAAAATTTTAAGTTATAGTGCCCAATTCTGATTAATTCGATTGGATACTCCAACCTTGAATTTGGTATATCTCATTTTATTGTAAATATGTACCAAAACTATTCTAACCTACCTGACATTTCCACTTATCCTATCATAACCATGACGTCATGCTAGAATACTCAATTGTAATAGAGGTATGAAACATAAATAAGCTTTGATTGTATGGATTATAGCCAATATTAAATAATATAATTATAATGTTAATAATCAATTATCATTACCACACAAAAGAAAAATTAAAATTGAATAATTATGTGGTTCAATATTGTAAAAAAATTGATCAGTTTACAAGGTACAAATTAATTAACAAATATTTTCATTGAAACATCCTAATAATGTTGATTTGATATTTTTATGGAAATTATAACTATAATTAACGTTTTTAATTAATTTCAGATTAATTTAAAACATATTTACATATGATAAATTTTTATTTTACGAATTGTAGCCAATGCTCAACTACATAACATTAAAATAAATAATTAATTCATGTTCCTTAATATAGAAAAATTATAACTCAATCTTTGTGTAATTTATTATTATAAAAACACTAATCGGCTAGTAATTAATTAATCAGCTTACAAAATAAGAAGGATTCAAATATAATTTGTATTAAAACATTCGAATAATTTTTACATTGCTGATTTTTTTCTTTCAAATTTGAACTTTCATTTCTGAAAATTAAATTTATTAATAACCTTTCAAAATAATTCCAGAAAATGTGAGTTTTAATAAAATCAGTTGATAATTAAATTATCCTTATACCTAGATACTCACAATACTGATGCGAATAAGAGTGAAGATAAGTTAAACTCACCTGCAAAAAAAAGAAAAGGTTCATTTAGTAAAAATAATTTTATGATATCGAAATTTCAGTACGAATAGCAACATGATTTATATTTGAGATATTAAATTCAGAAAAAATGGAAATTTGAATTCTTTTTTCACGTCTAACATTTAACTACAAAATTCTTGGAAATTAAAGATAAAAACAAGAATTCAAATATCACATTTGGACAGCACACTCTGAAACGTCTCAATTCAAATTTTTTTTAAATAATGAAAAACAGGAAAGAAAAAAATTTGAAAATACATTATGAAACAAATTTTTACATGTAAGAAGTTCATAAAATGTTTGTAGCAATTATAAATAATTATTTCGAATTAAAAGCGATTGGAATAAATAAAAATATAAGGAACGATTTCGAACTGAAAATGTTCCAAGTCAAACAATGGATTAGGTAAAAAAAAATTTTCTTTTTTAAAGAATTTTGATATGAATTTTATTTAAATCTAATCATTTTCACGGCAATTTCAACTCTTTCATAAGGAATGTTTGAAAACATGGCTATTGCACCAAAAGAGACAAAAATGTGATCAAAAGGTATTTCAATATTCTTAATTAACTTTAAAATGGCAATACTATTTTAAATTGATATTTTCGAAAATTCTATGGATTCTTTAATAATTTTACTTAATAATTCTTCCAGTTTTTTAGTTGAAGAACCTATTGTCGAAATAATTGGTCGTAAATGGTAATCAGTTTTATGGGCTTTTACGAGGTCACAGGATAAGGACAGATTAGTATTAATAGTATCAATATCACATTTTTCAATATTGTTACACAAACAATTTTATTATTATTATTATTATTATTATTATTTGGAATCAATTGAAAACTATCTTCATCATATAAAATGATGAAGTGATGATGAAGCTAATAATTATCGATGATGATGGAGATTATTGTCGATGATGATGAAGATTTTTGTTCATGATAATAAAAATTATTGTCGATGATGATGAAGATTTTTGTTCATGATGATCAATATTATTGTCGATGGCGATGGAGATTATTATCGCTAATGATAAAGATTATTGTCTATAATGATTAAGATTATTGTAGTTTTATGTAGAAGACGATAAAGATTATTGTCGATGATGATAAAGATTATTGTCGATGATGATGCAGCTTATTATCGATAATAATTGAGATTATTGTCGATGACAATAAAGATTATTGTTCGTGATGATGAAGATAATAATTAACGATGATGATGGAGATTATTGTCGATGATGATGAAGATTTTTGTTCATGATGATAAAAATTATTGTCGATGATGATGGAGATTTGTATCGCTAATAATGAAGATTATTGTCGATAATGATTAAGATTATTCTCGTTAAAGGTAATGGTGAAGATTATTGTCGATAATGATAAAGATTATTGTGGATGATGATAAAGATTATTATCGATAATGATCAAAATTATTGTCGATGACAATGAAGATTATTGTTCGTGATGATAAAGCTAATAATTATCGATGACGATTGAGATTATTGTCGATGATGATGAAGATTTCTGTTCATCATGATAAAAATTATTGTCGATGATGATGAAGATTTTTGTTGATGATGATAAAAATTATTGCCAATGACGATGGAGATTATTATCGCTAATAATGAAGGTAATTGTCGATGATAATATAGATTATTACCGCTAATGATAAAGATTATTGTCGTTGTATGTAGATGACGATAAAGATTATTGTCGATGATGATAAAGATTATTGTCGATGATGATAAAGATTATTATCGATAATGATTAAGAGTATTGTCGATGACCATGAAGATTATTGTTCGCGATGATGAAGGTAATGATTAACGATGATGACGGCGATTATTGGCGATGATGATGACGATTTTTGTTCATGTTGATAAAAATTATTGTCGATGGTGATGGAGATTTTTATCCCTAATAATGAAGATTATTGTCGATAATGATTAAGATTATTCTCGTTGCAGGTAATGGTGAAGATTCTTGTCGATTATGATAAAGATTATTATAACTAATGATGAAGATGATTTTCGATAATGATTAGGATTATTGTCGTTGTAGGTGGTGATGAAGATTATAGTCGATTGTGATAAAGATTATTATCGATGATGATAAAGATTATTGTCGATGATTATGAAGATCACATTCGATAATGATCAAGATTATTGTCGCTGTCGATGATGATGAACATTTTTGTTCATGATAATAAAAATTATTGTTGATCATGATGAAGATTATTCTCGCTATTGAGGAAGATTACTGTTGATAATTATTAAGATTATTGTGGTTAAAGATGATGATATAGATTATTGTCGATGATGATAAAGATTATTATCGATGATGATAGAGATTATTGTCGATGATGATGAAGGTTATTGTGAATGATGATAAAAATGATTATCGATGATGATAGAGATTATTGTCGATGATGATGCAGATTATTGTGGATGTTGATGGAGATTATTATCGCTAATGATGAAGATTATTGTCGATAATGATCGAGACTATTGTCGTCATAGACGTTGATAAAGATTATTATCAATGATGAAAGAGATTATTGACGATGATTGTGGAGATTAAATTGATAATGATTAAAATTATTGTCGTTGTCGATGATAATGAAGATTATTATTGCTAATGATGAAGTTTATTGTCGATAATGATAAAGATTATTGTCGAGCATGATGAAGATTATAATAGATAATGAAGATTATTGTCGTTGTCGATGATGACGATCATTATCGCTGATGATGGAGATTATTGTCGATGCTGATGAAGCTCTTTGTTTATGATGATAAAGATTAATATCAATGATGATATAGATTATTGTCGATGATTATAGAGATTACATTCGATAATGATTAAGATTATTCTCGTTGTCGATGATGATGATTATTATCGATGATGATCGAGATTCTTGTCGATGGTGATGAAGATTTTTGTTCAATGATGATAAAAATTATTATCGATGATGATCGTGATTCTTGTCGATGGTGATGAAGATTTTTGTTTAATGATGATAAAAATTATTATCGATGATGATGGAGATTATTGTCGATGATGATGAAGATTTTTGTTCATGATGATAAAAATTATTGTCAATGATGATCGTGAGTACTGTCGATGACGATAAAGATTATTGTTGATAATGATTAGGATTATTGTCTTAGAAGATGATGATTATTATCGATGATGATGGAGGTTATTGCCAATGATGATGAAGATTTTTGTTCATGATGATAAAATTTAATGTCAAAGGTGATGGAGATTATTATCGCTAACAATGAAGATAATTGCCAATAATGATTAGGATTATTGTCGTTGTGAATGATAACGAAGATTATTGTCGATGATGATAAAGATTATTGTCGAGCACGATGAAGATTATTATCGATAATGAAGCTTATTATCGTTGATGATGAAGATTATTGTCGATGACGATAAAGATTATTGTCGATAATGATTAAGATTATTGTCATTGTAGATGATGATGAAGATTATTGTCGTTGATGAAGTTTATTATCAATGATGAAAGAGATTATTGGCGATGATTATGGAGATTAATTTGATAATGATTATAATTATTGTCGTTGTCGATGATAATGAAGATTATTATTGCTAATGATGAAGATTATTGTCGATAATGATAAAGATTATTGTCGAGCATGATGAAGATTATAATAGATAATGAAGATTATTGTCCTTGTCGATGAGATGACGATCATTATCGATGATGATGGAGATTACTGCCGATGCTGATGAAGCTTTTTGTTTATGATGATAAAGATTAATATCAATGATGATATAGATTATTGTCGATGATTATAGAGATCACATTCGATAATGATTAAGATTATTGTCGTCGTAGGTGATGATTATTGTCGATAATGATGAAGATTATTGTTCATGAAGATGAAGATAATTATTGATGATGAAGATTATTGTTGATGATGATGAAAATTATTGTCAATGACGATGCTGATTATTGTCGATGACGATGAAGATTATCATCGATGATAATCAAGATTTTTTTTGATGATTATGGAGAATATTTTCGATAATGATGAAGAATAAGAATGCCTAAAAATTTCTGATGATGTTTTCTATTATCCTAAAGAGGATTGTGATTTAGTTTAGTTTCCCTTTCAAAACACTTTTTAATAACAAACAAGGGTACTTGTTGACACAATTTCTGCATAGATTTTTTTTCCAGTATTCATATCTAACTTTTTTTAAATATTAACAATCTTAGAAATGTATAAAAATCTTGGAATGATTCTTTTCCTTTTGAGAATATGTAATATTCCAAATAGATTTGTTTAAACTACAATTGAGTTTCCAACAATTGAATTTCTAACCAAAAAGATGAATTTTCAACCAAACAAGATCGATTTTCAACTAGAAATTAAATGGTTACATTTTTAATTAACAAAGTTGAATTTTAACAGAAAATTGAATACAAGTAAAAGCTGCTTCATCCACTCATGGTCCAGTAGATTTCCTTGCGTTTTTTTGGATGTTTTCGAGCAGCATTATCAGAAGCTTTTCCTTTCACGCACTACCCCTAATTTCTTAGGGGAAATTTGATGATACCAATTTATCTTCGAGAGGCTGACACTCGACACAATTATTCTGATTCTAATTTGGTGATGATGAAGCATGTCAGGGCTCGGTTTTTATTTATGGAAGGAACTAATCAATCATTCCTTTTGACGTGTCAATTAGATCTGTTTGCTATATTAGTTTTATCATCAGGAACATTTTTATAGGAAGTGTTAAAATTAGATACGAAAAAAGTACTATATTTTTATGTTTATATGAACCACTTTCATATTTTTCTTGCAAAAAAAATTATTGAAGAATTTTTAATGTTTTGAAGAGAATACAAATCTCCTTTAGTAGAACTTTCATATTTTCCTTATAAACATTTAAACTATTTAGTTTAAAATTAATTTTTTCATTCTGATGAGGAATAAATTATTTTGTCCCGAATTTATCTTTTTTGGATGATTTCAACTGTTTTTTATTAAAAATAAAAATCTTTTTAAATTAAACTAATTTAAAAATCACCTTTTCGTCTTACTTCAATTGTCTCAAATCGTTCAAAAAAGAAACTTAATTACTATTTTATAAAAAATATAAAAATAGCAGAACATTCTTACATTAAAGGATGGGCTCTTGACGATTTCAAAGCATTGCTCAGAAAACGTGAAACCCTATTGTTGCCGAGAATTAGCGTGGCTTGGCCTACTTTGTAATAAGCACACCGCTTCTAGCACTGTCTAATTTTTGTCCAATTATCCTAACTCTGGTTGTTTATGGAACGTGTTAAAATACTAATTTTTATTTTTTTATTTTTCTCAAAACGCTCAAATTTGATAGTCTTCGGATAAGATGCTTTCAAATTACAAATTGTAAAATTAGGAGTTCTATTAATTTTAACAGGTGTAAAGTTTGAAAAATACTAATTTAGGAAAGCAATATTTTAAAGCGTTTCAATTTTAAGAATTTTAAATATTACACATTTTCTACCTCGCAAATCCTCCTCTCATCTTCTGCAGGAAATGGTCTTCTGTTATAAATTAAAAACAGAATTTGACATGAAGGTTTCCTTATTGAAAACAGGATTTTATATCAAGGTTTGCTCATTAAAAATAAAATTGCTTTAATAAAGGACGATGAAGATTTTTGTTGATGATCATAAAAATGATTATTGATGATGATGTATATTATTGTTGATGATGATGAAGGAAATTATTGTCGATGATGAAGGAGATAATTGTCGATGATAATCAAGATTATTGTCGATGATGAAGATTATTATTGATCAGGACAACGATTATTGTCGATGATGATGAAGATTATTGTTGGTGATAATAAAGAATATTATCGATGATGATGAAGATTATTGTTGATGATGATGGAAATTATTGTCGATGACGATGCAGATTATTGTCGATGATGAAAATGAAGATTATAATCGATGATTATCATGGATGATAATCAAGATTATTGCCGATAATAATAAAGGTTATTGTCAAAGATGCTAAAGATTATTGTTGATGATATCCTATTCAACAAATCCTGATATAATCTTCCACAGAAAATGGCGTCGTAAAATATTTAGATTGTTCAGTATTAAAATATTGACGTCAGCAAACTAAAAATAGAATTTTATATGAAGGTTTTCTCATAAAGAATCAAATTCCTTCAATAAAAGAAATAGAACAGCTTTTCTTGAAATACATTTTCATATCTAAAAAATAGCCCTTAGTTGAGAAAAGATATCAAATTTATTCGTGATAGTAAACTATTGATTTTTACGAACCCTTCTACTAAAAAGCTTGACATGATCAACTGCTCAATTTGATTTGAAAAAAAACATTTCTTTTCGACTTTACACCGCTTTACAAGCCTATGATTATTTATCGCTAATGATGAAGATTATTGTCGATAATGATGAAGATTATTGTGGACCATCATAAAGATTATTATCGATAATGTAGTTTACTTTCGATGATGATTATTATCGATGTTGCTGGAGATTATTGTTCATGATGAC
Organism: Andricus grossulariae; assembly: GCA_011634705.1. Taxonomy (NCBI): domain Eukaryota; kingdom Metazoa; phylum Arthropoda; class Insecta; order Hymenoptera; family Cynipidae; genus Andricus; species Andricus grossulariae. The sequence continues at coordinate 8,918 of JAABKJ010010407.1, forward strand.
AAAGACAAGTATCGATGTTGCTAGAGATTATTGTTCATGATGATAAAGATAAGTATCGATGATGATGTAAATAATTGTCGATGATGATGGAGATCGTTATCGATAATGATGAAGATTTTTTTCAATGATGATGAAGATTTTCGTTCATGATAATACAAATTATTGTGGATGAAGATGAAGATTATTGTCGATGATGGCGAACATTATTGTCCATGATGATGAAGATTATTGTTCATGATGATAAAGATTATCATCGATGATGATGGAGATTATTGTCGATGACGATGAAGATAATTGTCAATGATGATGAAGTTTATTTTCAATTATAATCAAGTTTATTATCAATGATAATGGATATTATAGATAATGACGATGAAGATTATTATCGATGACGATGGAGATTATTGTTGATGACGATGCCGATTAGTGTTGATGAGGATGAAGATTATTTTCGATGGTGATGAAGATTATTGTCGATGACGATTAAGATTATTGTCGATGATGATGAAAATTATTATCGGTGATGATGAAGTTAATTATTGATGATGATGAAGATTATTATTGATAACGGAGTTTAATTTCAATGATGATTATTATCGATGATTCTAGAGATTATTGTTTATGATGATAAAGATAAGTATCGATGATGATGCAAATAATTGTCGATGATGGCGAAGATTATTGTCGATGATGATAAAGATTATTGTTCATGATGATAAAGATTATCATCGATGATGATGGAGATTATTGTCGATGACGATGAAGATTACTGTTGATGATGGCGAAGATTATTGTCGATGATGATGAAGATTATTGTTCATGATGATGATGTAGATTATTGTCGATGGTGTTGAAGATTATTGTCGATGACGATGAAGATTATTCTTTATGATGATGCAGATAATTATCGATGATGATGGAGATTATTGTCGATCATGATAAAGATTATTATCGATGATGATGAAGATTATTGTCGATAATGATAAAGCTTATTGTTCATGGTGATGAAAATAATGATTAATTATCGATGATGGTCGAGATTATTATCGATAATGATGAAGATTATTGTCGATGAAGATGAAGATTATTATCGATGACGATTAACATTATTGTCGATGATGAAGGTTATTGTGGATGATGATAAGGATTATTGTCGATGATGATGAAGATTATTGTCGATGATGATGAAGATTATTGTCGATGACGAGTAATATTATTGTCGACGATGATGAACATTATTGTCGATGACGATTAACATTATTGTCGATGATGATGGAGGTTATTATCGATGACCATGGAGATCATTGTCGATGGCGATAAAGATTATTGTCGATGATGATGAAGATTATTGTCGATGATGATGAAAATTATTGTCGATGACGATTAACATTATTGTCGATGATGATGAAGATTATTGTCGATGACGATTAACATTATTGTCGATGATGATGAAGGTTATTATCGATGACTATGGAGATCATTGCCGATGACGATAAAGATTATTTTTGATGATGGTGAAGATTATTGTCGATAATGATAAAGTTTATTGTTCATGGTGATGAGAATAATTATTAATTATCGATGATGATCGAGATTATTGTAGATAATGATGAAGATTATTGTCGATGAAGATGAAGATTATTGTCGATGACGATTAACATTATTGTCGATGATGTTGAAGGTTATTGTGGATGATGATGAAGATTATTGTCGATGATGATGAAGATTATTGTCGATGACGATTAACATTATTGTCGATGATGATGAAGGTTATTGTGGATGATTATGAAGATAATTATCGATGATGATTGAGATAATTGTAGACAATGATGAAAATTATTATCGAGGATGATGGAGATTATTGTCGATGATGAGGAAGATTATTGCCGATTATAATGAAGCTTATTGTCGATGATGATGAAGTTTATTGTTCATGGTGATGAAAATAATGATTAATTATCGGTGATGATGAAGATTATTCTCGATGATGATGAAGATTATTGTCGATGATGATGAAGATTATTGTCGATGACGATTAACATTATTGTCGATGATGATGA
>JAABKJ010010408.1:0-10977 GCA_011634705.1 Andricus grossulariae
AGGCTTGTCCTTAGGACTTTTCTCATCCTCTGGTTTGGATGGGTTGGGTTTTCCATCAGGACTCACTTTCTCTACTGGACTTGATTCATCAGGTTTACCATCAGGCCTCTTCTCATCCTCTGGCTTGGGAGATTCAGGCTTTTCCTCAGGACTCTTGTCATCTTCTGGTTTCTGGTTTTCAGACTTGTCCTTAGGACTTTTCTCGTCCTCTGGTTTGGATGATTTGGGTTTTCCATCAAGACTCCCTTTTTCTACTGGACTTGGTGTATCCGGTTTATCATCAGGACTCTTTTCATCCTCTGGCTTGGGAGATTCAGGCTTTTCTTTGGGACTCTTTTCATCCTCTGGCTTGGAAGAGTCAGGCTTGTCCTTAGGACTTTTCTCATCCTCTGGTTTGGATGGGTTGGGTTTTCCATCAGGACTCACTTTCTCTACTGAAATTGGTTCATCCGGTTTATCATCAGGACTCTTTTTATCCTCTGGCTCGGGAGATTCAGGCTTTTCTTCAGGACTCTTCTCATTTTCCGGTTTCTGTTTTTCAGGCTTGTCCTTAGGACTTTTCTCATCCTCTGGTTTGGATGGGTTGAGTTTTCCATCAGGACTCATTTTCTCTACTGGACTTGGCTTATCCGGTTTATCATCAGGACTCTTTTTATCCTCTGGCTTGGGAGATTCAGGCTTTTCCTTAGGACTCTTCTCATCTTCTGGTTTCTGGTTTTCAGGTTTGTCCTCAGGACTTTTTTCATCCTCTGGTTTAGATGGTTTGGATTTTGGTTCCGATTCATCATTCTCAGGCACATCTGATCTACTAGGGATTTGCGGAGAATGTTTCTGTGGTCCTTGAGAATTTTTTTTGGGTGTAGTTTCCGGATCTTGCTTATTTGGACCGCCAGGTCTCCTTGCTGCACCTTTAGCATTACCTTTAGAGGCAGGTCGTTGGCATCCTTTAGTATTACATGGCTCACGTTGAGCTGCAGGTCCTCCAATTTTTGAATTAAGAATGTTAGGTTTATCACCCGGTTTTTCACTTGACTTTGCATTACCACTTTTATTTACACTTTCAATTTTTTCATCATTGTCCTTTTCACTTTCAGGATTTTCATTATAATCACCATTTTCACTTTCTGGATCTTCACTATATTCTCCATTTTCACTTTCCGGATCTTCTATATAATCGCCGTTGTTACCATCTGGATCTTCATTATAGTCTCCATTTTCACTTTCCGGATCCTCATTATAATCCCCATCATTACTTTCCGGATCCTCATTATAATCCCCATTATCACTTTTAGAATCTTCACTATCATCATCACTTAATGTACTTCCTGGCACTCGTGGAACATTTTTGAAATCTGGAGCTTTTCCATCAGCCCAGAGAAGACAGCCTTCGAACGGATTTGGATTAGCCTCTTTTCCTTTGCGTTCTCCGGCAGGAAATCCTCTCTTAGGACTTGTTTTGACACCAGTCTTGACATTAGGCTTCGGGTTTCGTGCTTGATCATCAGTTGAGGAATCCGGTGCACTTACTAAGAAAAGAAACTCAATTAGAATCCGTTATCTAAAATTATTTTAAAGTATTTTATCTTTCAAGGAGATCATTATTTCTCGATACAATAATTTTATAAACAGCTAAAATCCAAAATACTGCTTGTCAGTTATTTATAAAGAAAGACAATTATTAATCTAAAAAAGGTAGTATCCATCAATTATACATTATTATAAAAATATTAATTCAACAGATTATTAAATAATTATTTAAGCTTGATAATGTTCAATTATATAAGTTAAAGAAAATCACTTACTGAGAGATCCAGTAGCTCCTGATGTTTTACCACCATGTCCACCTAAAGTACAAAACGATCAGATAATTAGTTTCCAAAATTAGGAAAGTATTTTTTGTTTATCAAAATACATCAATGATTGTTTGACTTAAGAATTCAGTTTTAATTAAAAAATTTCTTGTACCTGGTCGTGCATAAGTCACAAAAACTAAGGCTAACAAGATCAAGGCCAAACATGGCCCGATACTTCGGCCCATATTTTTTCAACACTTATCACAATGCCCGATTCTAAAAAGGTTCTTTATTTGTTAGAAATTTCTACGATAATACGTTAATCGGTTCTTAAGTGAAGGCTTATATAGTAATTCCCCCACTGGTGAAAGATTCAATTCCGGGAGTAAGATAGCGATATTAGCGATGGTTTCATCGTCTGGGAAAGGATCTTAACGACAGGTGAAGATCCTCGGAAAAGTGCTATAAATTTATTTGAAAAATCCACACTCGGACCAATGACTTCAGCTCTTCTAAACAATTTGTTGCATTTCTATTAATTGCAAGTACTCTGTGTTTTATTTTGAAAGATTTACCACCGACTGGTTCAATCAGAATGATACTTCGTAATAAATTATACACCTGAAGAGTCATTGAGAGAAATAGTCGTCGGGCTGTAGATAATCAATCGCTATTTTTTAACAATGATGCTATTGAAATATTCTCTTTACTAAAATTGATTGAATTGGTTCAATTTAATCAATTGATCATTATTTAATCATTGATTGAAAACTCTTAAATTTCAAAAGGTGAAAATAAGAATTTTTAAGTTGGGATGATTTTGAAGATCAAAAATCAAGTTTGCATAATTTTCAATTATAAATTGCCAAGATTGAAATATCTTCAATTTTAAATACTTACTATTTAACGTTCTAAAATTTTAAAGAGGTACAGTTGAAAACTCTTTAATTTTAGAGATGTATAAAAATAAAAATTCAGAAATTTTAATTCTTTTGGAAATCGAAACTTGAGTTTTCAGTTCTATATTTTCCAAATTGATAAAATTTCTAATGTAAATAATAAAAATTGCAGAATTTTTCATTTCAAAACTTCAAATTTGCATAACTTTTAATTTTACGTTGTGAAAATGAAAAAATATTCAATTTTAAGGATTTAAAATTCGGAGTTCTAGAATTTTAAAGTTACAATTAAAAATTCTTGAATTAAAAGAAAATAATGACAAATTATTTAATTTTTATATTCAAAAACTTTTTTTAGTCGCTATTCACGATTAGCGAAGATCGTGAAAATTTAATCATGTAATTATATTAGAAGGAAAATCTTGGGACCAGATGAATATGTAAATTAAAGCTCAAATTTTGAATAGAACTAGCAAAAATGAACCTTTTCTCCTAAATTTCATCATGAATATATGTCACATTTTTCTTACTCTTGATCTTTAAAAATCAAATTTGGAATAAATTTATGTGACAAATATGTGCAGAAAACATGGTAAATAGAGCTTTACAGAAAATTCGAATCAAATTTAAATAAGCGAATTCAATTCTACCTTGATGAATAGTACATCCAGAAATACGCTGAAAATGTATTTTTTTATGTAAAAAAACTATATAATTATAAAACAAGAGCGTTTTTCTTAATCTCGTACATCATTATTCCATATACTTATTGTAATCAATATGAATAAAAGAAGTATGTTTTATGTTGATTTGAAATTTGTTTTCCATTCAATTCAAAATCGAATCATTCCAAATTAGAATTCGATCAAGTGAACGAAATTTATTTTCGTTATCAGAAAAACCAATGAGTCAATGGAATGCTTGAAAGAAAAATTAACATGCATTAAATTTCCCATTACTAAAGATTTTTTCCAGCAATTATTTGATCATATTTTCAACGATTTTAATTAACTCGAGTGATTTAGTAAGTTCATTCTCGACAAAGTTGTTCCGCGTTTGCATCCCAGTTCGACTCATCTCAGAGTGATTGATGCCCACACTATGAACTACGTGATAGAAATTTTAATTGCCAACATAATAGTAGGCGGATACCTTCTTGAATAAATTAGATAATAGCCATTAATGCGAAAAGTACTGTAATTGTCGACCTATCGTAAAATCGCGAGGCGCTAAACGGCTCAACTTCTATGAAGTCGCGCCGATGTCCGCCTCAACGATCTTATCAGGTCGATCGTCGGCGAGAAAATTGTAATTGTTAGAAATATTGGTGTAAAGGTCGCGTTCTGAAAATTACACCGCATTCTTGAATCATTTGAAAAAAAACCTGAATCACACGACGTATTGCTTAATCGAAATATAGATCATATTTAATCAATTAATCAAATTAGATCAATTGAGCCGCTGGATAGTGTATACACTAATAGAAATGTTTGCAATTTCAGTACACATGGGCATATTAAATTTCCTATATGTTTACTAAATTCATTACACTTTGTAATTTTAGTATACTTACGTATTCTAAATTTCTTTTATGGAGGTATATGTATACTAAATTTATTAAGTGTGCAGTAAGTTGCTTTCACGTACATGAATTTCATAGTTTCTGTATACTAATGCAATGCTAAAAGGTTCCGCTTCTTTCTGCGAGTATATGCGAAGTCTTCTCTTTAAAAGGTATGTTCAATTTATTAACGTAAATGTAGCTTAACCATATTTTAATTTAATTTTTCATCTGATCATGTTTACAGATGATGAAGACCCCACGGAACGCGTATACTAAATTTAATATATGCATATATTAAATTTAGTTATCGCATGCGTATACTAAATTTCGTATACATGTATACTGAATTTAGTATACGCTTATACTATATTTCATGTACGTGCATACTAAATTCAGTATATGCGTATACTAAATTTACTGTACGCTGGTATACTACATTTAATTTCATGCTGTGCATTCTTGCTTCCATTACATGTATACTAAATCTAGTACAGATTTTTCTAACAGTGTGTCATAAAATTTTTCAAGTATTAAAAATGAACTTCAGTGTTTATTTAAAATGGTATTTTTTAGTATATAAGTTATCAAAATTCCTATTTATTTATCGCATGCTGCATTAATAGAATCCAATAAGAATATCCAGCTATTTTTGGTTGAAAGTTCATTATTCTCGATTGAAAAGTCTATTATTAAATTTTCCGTTAAGAAATCACCTTTTCTTTTTACAAATTTTATTACTTGGTTCAAAATTGAATTCTTTTTTTTGCAAACTTAACAATTTTATTAAAAAGTCCAAGTTTTTGGTTCAAATTCAACTGTTTCGTTTAAAATTTGTTCTTTTGGCTTGATAATTGAACAATTTGATTGAAATTTTGTTTCTTTCTTGACTAACAAATTTTGTTCTTATTGAAAATTCAAGTACACATTTTGCTCATCTTTTTGGTTCGAAAATTTATCCCTTTCTATAGAAATGTCATCTTTTTTGGTGAAAAAATGCAACTGCCCGATTATAAATTACCTTTTTCGGTGAAAATTCGTATTTCCGGCTCAACAATTGAACAGTTTGACAGAAAGTTCAACTATTCGGTTGAAAATGTATGTATTTTGTTGAAAATTCGTCTTTCTTGGTTAAATCCAACTGTTTTTTACATTAAATTAAAATGTTTTTTGTTGAAATACCAACTATTACCTTTTTCGTTGAAAATTCATCTTTTTAGGTTGAAAATTCAACTCCTTGGTTGAAAGTTTAACTAGTCTCTTAAAAGAATATTTTTTTATTCAAAGATTCATAATTTTAGTTGAAAATTCTTTTTTTTTTGTTTGCTTACAAATTATTTTTTTACATTGAAAATTTAATTATTTTGTTGCAAATTCAACTGTTTTGTAGAAAATTAATATTTTTGGCTTGAAAATTTAACAATTTGGTACAAAATTAAACTGTTTGATGGAAAATTCATTTTTTTATTGCAAATTAATCCTCCTCAATAAAAATTTAAATACGCCATTTTTTATTAAGAGTTGATCTTTTTTAGTTTAAAAATTAATCAAATAAAATTTGAAATAACATCACATACATTGTTCAAAATATTTAGTTGAAAATGTTTGTAATTTGCTGAAAATTTGTGTTTTTTTAGTAGAAAATTCAACTATTTGGTTAAAAATTTACGAATTTTATTGAAAATTCATCTTTTGTCCTTTTTACTTAAAAAATTCAACTATTTAGTTGAAAATTTAACTATTGGATTTTTGATTAAAAATTGATCTGTTTTAGTTGAAAATTCATGTATTGTTTTTAATCGTCTGTTTTTATAGAAAATTAATCCTTTTGTTTGAAATTTAACTATTTGGTAGAAAATATATGTATTTTGTTAACAATTCCTCTTTTTGCTACAAAATCAATTTTCTTCGTTAAAAATGCAACTCTATGGTTGAAAATTAATCTGTTTTAGTTGAGGATTCAAACATTTTGATGAAAATTGGTCTTTTTTGATTATATTCAAGTGTTTTTTATTAAAAATTAAAATATTTTTTGGTTTAAATATCAACTATTAAATTTTTTGGTCAAAATTAGTATTTTATGGTTCAAAATTCAACTGTTTTGTAGAGAATTTGTCCCTTTGGATTCAAAATTCAACAGTTTGGTGGAAAATTCAACTTTTTTGTGGAAAATTTATGTTGTTTGTTGATAATTCATGTTTTGTTCCAAATGTAACTATTTTCTTGAAACATTCATCTTTTTGGTTTGAAAATTCATCTCTATCTGTAGAAATTTCACCTTTTTTGGTTTAAGATGCAACTGCCTAGTTAAAAATTAATTAATTTCATGTGAAAATTACCTTCTTGTTAAAAATTCAACTGTTTTGTAGAAAATTCGTATTTTTGACTCGGAAACTGAACAATTTGGTAGCAAATTCAACTATTTGGTTGAAAATTTATGTATTTTTATGAAAATTCGTTTTTGTTCGTTAAATCCAACTGTTTTTATTTTTAATTAAAATGTGTTTTTTTGTTGTTAAAATATCAACTATTACATTTTTGGTTGAAAATTCATCTTTCTAGGTTAAAATTATTTTATTTTATTAATATTATTATTTGTTATTATTATTTATATATTAGATATTATTTAAAATATTTTATTTATTATATTATTAGGGAGGAAATTTAACGTCTTGGTTGAAAGTTGAACTATATTCTTAAGTTTATTTTTTGGTTGATGTTTCACAATTTTAGTTGAAAATTAGTTTTCTTGTTGGTTGCAAATTAATTTTTTAAACTGAAAATTTAACTATTTTCTTGAAAATTAAACTGATCGGTTAAAAATGAACTTTTGTGTTTTGAACGTTTTTTTATTGAAAGTTAATTCTCTCTTTTTTAGTTAAAAAATTCAACTATTTAGTTAAAATTGTTAAAGAACGAAAAAAAATATAAAGAAAAATTAGTCAAATAAAATTTGGGCTAACATCACATCCAATGTTTAAAGTGTCTAGTTGAAAAATGATGTAAAATGTTAGATATTATTCTTTTGTTGAGGTAAAAAATTAATTTTCTTGCTTGGAAATTTAACTATTTGGTTGAAAAATGATTTATTTTGTTTTAAATTATTATTATTTATTTTCAATTTTCCGGCATTTCGTGATTCGCTCAGATGGCGGACATATTATTTTAGCCTATAGGGAAATAAATATTTTTAAATAAAATTAATATAGATACCATATTGAATAGTTAAATTTTAAAAAATAATAATTTTCAACCAAACAGTTGCATTCACAACCAAATATTTGAATTTTCAAACCAAAAAGACAAATTTCGTAGAAGACAATGGAATTATCAACCTGAATTTTCAACCGAATAGTTGAACTTTCAATCAAATGCCACGAATGTTCAAGAAAATAATTGAAGTTTTAATCAAATAGTTAAATTTTCAAGTAGAAAAAAAAACGAATTTTTTAAAGACAGTTGAATTTCAGCAAAAAAGTTAATTTTCAATAATGAAATAAGTATTCTCAATAAAAAAGATTACTTTTTCACCATAAAAGATAAATTTTTAACTAAATAGTCGAATTTTTAACCAAAAAGAATTAACTTTGAACCAAAAATAGTTTAACTTTCTTACTGCGTTCTATTAATTCAGTTCGCATTTAAGCGAGAAGACGAAAAATGGGAACCAGTTTTTAAAAATTTGATAAATGTAGAGATTGTAGAGAAATACAAAGGAAATTGAAAAGTACTGTTAGTCAGTTGAAATTAGGAAAATTTCAACTGTTTTTAATTTAAAATAAAATTTTTTTGTCGAAATATGAACTATTATGACATTTTTTGTTGAGAATTAATCTTTTTTTTTGTAGAAAATTTCACAATTTTGTTTTTATACTTTTATAGCTTGAAAATTCAAGAATTTGGTTGAATTTTTGTTTCTTGACTGAAAAATCTTTCTTTAAAATCTCAGCAATTACATTTTTGTTGTAAATTAATCGTTTATAGTTGAAAATTCAACTATTGGTTTGAAAATTCGTCTTTTTGGTAGAAAATCATTCTTCATATATTTGAAAATATATCTTTTTGCTTGAAAATCCAACCATGTTAATTGAAAAACTATTATATTTTTGCTTTAGAGTTCATATTTTTTTGTTAAAAATTTTATTTGTCTTCTAGAAAGTTGAATTATATTGTTGAAAATTCATCTTTTTGAGTTATAAATTTAACTTTTTTGGTATAAAACTCAACTATATGTTTTCTTTCTTGGGGGGTCGATATACAAAAGTCGTGTAGTCCGAAATCTGAATGATTTAGAGTTTAGACCCAGAAAAATTCTTCGAGATAAAATGAGTGTATCAGTTTTGCCTTCCGGATTCACAGTTGATTTCCGATGACGAATAAAATCGATAGTTGGTAGCCGGAAAAACCTTGCCACTGTCACTCAAGTCTCGAGTTGGAATGTTATCGAGATATTTTAAACGCTTTTTATGACTCTTGTTTTCCAGCCTCGATCGGATTCTTTAAAAGGAGGCACAAACTGCCCAGGAGAACTTGCAATAATAATAATAATAATAATAATAAAAATATATAAATAAACTTGATTTGAGCTACTTTAATGATAACAATTTCCGCTGGTAATTCGACTAGTGTGGTCCAAAAAATATTGTTTCCTTTTAATTTGAAGTTTAGACACCCCAACTTTCTTTGTATTAAGTAAACAAACCCTATTTTTTCAGAATCCTATGAAAACAGTTCTAAGCTCCCCTATGGTGTGGTGATACTAAAAAAATCTGTAGACTCTCGCCACATCCGAAATATTTCTCTGGGAGACACATCACTTCCTTAAACTTCTTCCTCCTAGTAAGGGGATGCGGATGCAATAAGTTTTTTTACATTTTAAAAATAATATTTAGAGGAAGGACGGAAGGAAGGAAAAAAAGTAAATTTGAGGAACCTTTCAATTGCTAAATTTTCATCTGAATTCGAATTTCTGTAAATATGAACATATTTTTAGTTTGAACTTTTTTAATAGGGATGTAATATGTCCGAAATTAAGGAAAAACACGAGGGGCTATTCCAATTATTAATGATTTTATTTTCCCGGACCACTAATATTCAAAGACCAGAATTTTAATCTTGAGAGATTTTTAATATAAAATATCTTTATAATCGAGATAAAATAATTTCAAATTAAAATTTTAGACTTTTCAATTGATTTATTTCAACTAAAAAAGATTATTTTGCTACTACGTCCAAATAGACGAATGTTCAACCAAATAGTTAAAATTTTAACAAGAGTGTAATCTTTAAAAAAGATATATTTTTAACAAAATAGTTGAATTTCTAACCAAATAGTTTAATTTTCAAGCTACAAAGAATTAATTTTTAACCAAAAAAGACGAATTTTCGACAAAATACATGATTTTTCAACAATAAAAGATAAATTTTAAATAAAATAGTCAAAGTTTTCAACTAAAGAGATGAAATTTCAACTAAATTGATAAATATGCAATTTAAAACAAAAAATGAATTTTTAAGAAAATAATTCAACTTTTAACCAAAAAATACCAATTTTTCACCAAAAAGGTTAATTTTCTACAAAACATTTTAATTTTCTACCTGCAAATATTCATTTTCTACTAAAAAATGAATTTTTAACGAAAATGACGATTCTCCAACAACAACAAAATCATTTTTGACAACGAAGTTGAGTTTTCCAACACAAAAATTTAGATTTTCGATCACAAAATTAGTTTTCAACCAAAAATAAATTATAAATCTTCAATTAAAATAGTTGAATTTTCAGTTAAATAACTGATTTTCAAAAAAACAAAAAAAAAAAAGAATTTTCTACAAACCGGCTGATATTTCAACTAAATTGATGAATCATCAACAAAAAAATGGCTTTTTAACAAAGTAGTTCAACCTTCAACCAAATAAATGTATATTCAACCAAAAAATATGAATATTTAATCAAAATAGTTGAATCCTAAATCAAATAAGATTAATTTTCAACCAAACAGTTGCATTTTTAACCAGAAAAGATGAAATTTCTACCAAAAGAGATACATTTTTAAACCACAAAAACGAATTTTCTAAAGTAGTTGAATTTTCAACCAAAAAGATTAATTTTCTATCAAAAAGATTAATTTCTTACCAACAAAAATATTCATATTCAAGGAAATATAGGCATTTTCAACTAAAAAATATACATTTTCACACGAAAAAATTCTCAAAAAAATAGTTAAATTTTCAGCACATGAAAAAATTTCTAAAAAAAATGTACTAGATGATGTATCAACCAAGAAAGATTTAAATTTAAATAAAAAAAAGAGTTGAATGCACCAAAAAAATATGAATTTTCAACAAATTTCTTTAATCCTTAATCAAAACAAATTAATTTTTTACCAAACAGTTCCATTTTTAGCCAAAAAATATGAATTTTCCAACACAATAGTTGAATTTTCAATCAAAAAAGTAAATTTTCAATCAAAAATTGAATAGTTTATTTTCAGTTGAGACAATTAATTATTAACTAAAATTATGGAATATTCAACTGGATTAGTTCAATTTTCAATTTAAAAGAAATTAATATTCAACAACAAAATTATTGGTAAGAAAACAGGTAATATTCAAGTGAAGAAACAAATTTTTTAAATAACTCCATGCACCATTCGTTCGAAAAAATATTTTTGTAAAATTCTTTATTTGTACCGAGTAGTTCAGAACTATGCCGCCAGGTGCG
>JAABKJ010010409.1:0-10976 GCA_011634705.1 Andricus grossulariae
CCTCGGTGAACAGGGATAATGCTGGCATCGTAGCAGACTAGCAAGTCATCCTTGAGTTGATTCGTCCACTCAATGTGAGCGTTTTGCCGGTTCGTCGTCGTGTTTCCATCTAAATGATTTTCAGCACCCCGAACTCTAGGATGGTCGGCATTGTTTGCCGACTCATTGTCGGGTGCTCTGCCCGTTTGATCGTTTCATTCAATTATTTCAAAGAAAGAGTCTGGTTTAACTTGAGGAAAATTCAAAATCCTTAGCTAGTATGCTTGTTATTATTAATTAGAGTTGAAATTATTCAAATCAGAAAAACTTCTTTTATGAATTGAAGAAACGCACTCCTTGATCAAAATAAATTTCTTATACATTCAAGGAAATGATTTCCTTGACTTAGAACGTCCAGAGTCGTTGCAATCTGATTAGCAACATTCACTTATTAAATAAGCTCGATCCTTTGAATTAATCAGTAGGCTTTTGAAACAATAAATTTTTCCATTCTTTTTATATCAAAGAAACATCTATCCAGTTCAAAAGATCACTTATAAAGGTAAATTTTTTTTTTTTTTGTACAGAGAGTTGATTTCTACCCCTAAAGCATTGCCTCAGGTGAGCAAAACGTTGTGTTCACATAATTATGTAATTATTCAGTTAAAGGAAATGTTTCATTCGATTGAAAGGATCAATTCAATTATAATAAACAAATATTCACTACGACGAAATAACCATTTCATTTAATCATATATCTATTCATTCGCATGAAGGGATTATTTCTTTGATCTGGGTCGTCTATGATTAAACACAGCTTTTTAACTTCGGTTTTCCATGTTGCAGCCTAAATCTGGCCTTTGGCAGTCTTTTGAGAACGTTGGTGTTCTTCTATATATACAAAAGAAATATGAATTAATAGGGTTATAACGATGTTGATGATATGATGTCTTCATACTTTCGTTTGTGTATGTATTTTTGGGATTGTCTTTCGTGTAGATGCAACGGAGGCAACTCATGAGTAATTGGTTTAGTTTTAAGATTTCAGTAGATTTGTATGGAACTGAAAATATTGACAACAATTTACGATCTGATGGACTTTCTGGCGTTCCTGATTGAGATACAGACGTTACCTGTTGAAGTGAAGCTTCTTTTCGGACGGAAGTGAATTGAAAAACAACGAACGAACGCAGGACGGAACGAATGAACGGATTCCATATCTCTCTGGCTCTCTCTCTCTCTTTTACAGGTATACTTTCTTTACATTTTCTCTCTATTCGCGTTTCCCTTTCGTGCGGCGATTCGCAATTGCTCTAAAGACTCTTCTTCGATATTCTCACTATTGCCACGCTAAGCAAAGCATGTATACGCTGTCTCCCTTTCTCTTTATCTCGTTGCACTCTCTTACTATGCGATCTTCTGAAAATTCATGATGATTCCTCACGAAAAATTTTAAAGCTAATCCATTGAAATTTCACTTCTGCCGTTTAGCCCCACTACCCGTGGTGTCCTGGAGGAAAGTCATCGATTCTTTATCAATAAAAGGAATAGGTTTTAAAAGGTTCGAATGCCTGACTATATGAATATTCCAAAATGAAATTTTATCCTTTTCATGGCGGAGGTATTCTCGTTCTGAAATTCCATCTGCCCTCAGGGGAAAATCTGGCGAGACAATGTACTGTACTTGGGGTAGAAAATCTATTTTGCGTCCCCTCCGCTATCTCTATAGACTCAACTTCATTTATGAGTAACTTTGTTCAAAGAATTTAGCTTCATAATATCAATATAGTCTCCCCTGTCGACTGAAAATGAAGCTTCTGTTTTATTGAAACTAGAGGATGAAAATTTTACGACTAGGAATACTAAATTGACTTTTTTACCGAAATTCAGTCGTGTTTCATTATGACTTTTATGCTTGTATGGCACTTCTATTCCTCCGTGCTCATCGTAGTTTGTAACGAAGCAATTGGAAAATATAGATGAGTGTTAAATGTATACGGATACTCGTATGGTGAAATGTGATTGTACGCAAAATTTGAAAATTCTTGCTTGTCTAAAATCTTGTTTGGTTTTTGATCAGAATCTTTACAAGAGTTTGCAGTCGTTGGAAAATGAAAATGAGGACTAGGAGTATGTGCCTGTGAATCTAAATAACTGACTTGAGAATATCTTGATTCATGATAAGAGCTTGTAGGATATTGAGAGTTTAACTGCTGGTTTGCTTCGTACTCGAGCGCTACTTCTGGTATTTATCTTCAAGAACCGCCTAGGCTTTTGATTTTCAATTAAAGAATTCATTTCCATTTTCTTCTCGATTTATGCAAATAGTTGAAATTTGATGCGAATATCATAAATATGTTTTATGGGAAGCAACACGCTGTTCCAAATGTTTAATTAAATCATTCAGGGTTGCAAAGGTATTTTCATAATTGTTATTTCATGCCGCCCTTTATAATCGGGCTAATAGAGCCTTGAGATACTATGTTTCACAGTTAGCTGGCATACTCGATTTACCATTTATGATATCCTGAATAAAATATCTATCAGACATATTTTTGCCATTACAGCTTGGAATATTCACAAATCCCTGTTGTACGGAAAAATATTCATCATAGCTTCACTGAGTGTGCGATTGATATCGCCGGTAAATGGAGTTTGATTCGGATTATCAGACATTTTGCGATATGCTTGATTAAAAATGAGTTTAAAATCTTTTACTAATTGAAGAAATTCGGGAATGGTGTAACGTTGCAGTTTTAAACTGGACGTCCTGAAAACGGCTGTTATCTCCTTCGTTCACACCCTTATCGGAAAAGGCTTGATAGGAAGCCACATAAACTCTTAAGGGTCAAGAATTTTCATGGTTAGGTATTTGTTTTTCTCTTTCGGAACCAAGTTAGGGTTTTTAGTTACAAAGAATCAGAACTCCACGGGCAAGTCACAGTTGATTCGAGGTTAAACTAATGTTTTATTTTTCATTTTATGATTTATCTGAGGAACGATGCTTGTCCGGAAGACTGCGAAATCTATAAGAGGGAGAACCAGACTCAAAATCTATCATCTTCTACCCTTCCTACTAACCAGCGAGCAGCCCACATACAGACGCGGTCATGAGTGCAGTAGTTTACTGCACAACGTGGGCGACGATCGGATGAGATTCCCGCTCAAGTAGAAAAGGATTCATGACCGTAACAGTTCGAATCACGCACCAGGCATCAACTCCGATACCATAAGCGACATCTAGCGGCTGCGGATCTTATTCCAGCGAGGCGTAGGTGCTAACCTGAGGAGAGCGGTTGGTTCGCCCTGTAAGCGCGGGCAAGCGTTACAAGTAGTCCACCGGTATTCCTACTCCGAGGTAGGGGGGAGTGACGTGGTACGTCGTACGAGAAGCGTGAGGCCCCGGTCTTCCGAGTCAAGTAATAGATTTTTGTTATAGCGTCAATGGATGCCAATTCCCGCTTGTTGAATGTTCCTCTTCGCAGTGAGCGGACGATAGCATTCTAGAATTAAAGTTTAGTGTTTCGTTTGGTAAAGTATGCTTTTATTATATTTTTACCGTTTAGTGAAATTTTATAAATAACTGTCTTGTCCGGAATTCATTCTCACCGCCAATGGAGCGCCAGTTCTCTTTTATGTTAACCTAGTTCAGAGAGCGGTAGCTTTATTCCACTATGTTTATATTCAAAGTATAGTATTAATTCTTGAAACGATCCGCGAATAATAATGATGTAGAGTTAAATTCTCATCAATCTTTAGCTTATTTTTAGGCTAAGTTCTCGCATGTTCAGATATTGTAAATAAAATGTTTTTTTCTTATTTATTTATTACAAAATATGTCGCGTTTAATTGGAAATGCGGTCTGCCCCCCTCTCTCTCTCTCTCTTTCATCGAAAATTTCTGTGCATGAATAATCTTTACAGGCTTAACACCTTTATAGTCCATGACACTCTGTGAGGATGCTGAGCTACATAGAGAGCGAGGGATGAGCAGTGGAATATATTGGACTTGTGTGGCTCCAATATTTTAGGGCGGTGTAAATCATACCTGGCGCCAGCCGAAGAGTTTTGTTTAATTTTATCAGGCTAAAGTCCTAAATGAAGAGCCAGACAGGTCCAGAGGAAAATATGGCGCTGAATTTTCGTATTGAATTTTCCCGGTCATAACCAGAAAACGGCGTTATAATGGATGTTTTGAGTTGATTCAAAAACGATTTTCCTAGTAACCCCATTATTTCAAATGGAATTTCTAAGGTTATGGCATTAAAATCAACAATTTCATCTAAAATTGAAATTTGAACTACGCCAATTGTTGATAATGAGTTTTTTGGATAAATTTAGTTGAACCTCTCCTGAAATTATTATCTCTATATACGTTTCTGTTGTGAACAGGTATTTCTTGGTTTTTTATGGCTTTTTGTTTTATCTCTTTATCGGGAGCCTTGAAGAGTCAACTCAACACCTGCAGTTAAAAGCAAGGGCTCCTCGTTCTCCAGCTCGGTACCAGAATACAGCCAGCCCTGAAAGCATAAATGGGGCGATTTTTGCCTCTCACTCTCCCTCGTACGAAAGAGTTCGGAATATTTCTTCCCTCGACGGCGGCTGATCGGGACTAGCGAAGAGAAGACAGGATGATAGAATGGACGAATCGGAAGCGGACCTCACCGGCTCTCTTTCTCCCGACCGTTGTGAATTAAAGAAATTAAGTTCGCGCTCATCAGCCCTTCCCCCTGATCATGCAATTCCTCACGTTCCTATAATACACCGGTAAGCGTCAAGCCTCTCCCTCCCGTTCTATTTTGCTGTTGTCTTTTGGGTATTAAAAATCCCATTCGTTGGCTAAATAATTCATTTTTTACTTGAACTTTACTGTTTCTGTTTTGAATAATATGTTTTCTTGAACAATCATGATAGTCTGGAGTGCCGAAATGCCGAGAATTAATTATTGTGATAATATTGTCGATGCTGTGATATTTTCTTTATAATAATTTTAACCTGGTAATGGCCCATTCGCATGACTCTCTGGTAATGTTTGCGATCCTTCGAGATTACTCCCTATTTTCTGACTTTTTGCGATTCTTTTAATTACCCCCTACTTTTGAGACCCTCATGGAAAATAATGACCCCTTCTCATGACCCTTTGGCTATCTTTGTGACCCTTCGTGATGACCCTTCTATAATACATTGCTATTATTTGTGATCCCTTGTGCATCATCCAAAGAATTTTGAGATCCTTATACCCTAAATTTGAATATAATTTATAATACTGAGGCCTCCCCGTATCAACCTTTTTAATTTGCGTACCTCGACCCTTATACCCTAAATTTGAATATATTGTGCAATTTTGGCCCCTCTTTGTTTAGTCTACTTGGCCATTTCAATTACTACTCTTTTTAATCTAAAATTTTTTGAGAGCGCTGTTGTCTACCCGTTTTCATACCCTTTTGCCTGTTGTGTTGTCGAAGACCAGCCTATACTATTAAGCATACTTTTCTTACTATACATATTTATTTTTGTTACCATGTTATGCGAGTTCTCCTTTTTTTTTTACTTATTCGTTGATGATTTTTAAAATTAAAAGAAAAGTTAACATTTGAAGCCAAATAAAACACGATATAAAAAAAAGTCAGGAGAAGAAAAACGTTACTTTTTTAAAAGCCCTACAAGATTGGCATCACAATATTTTGAGTTTTCTCGAAAAATAAAAAATTCAAATTTTGATCGAACAAAAATTAATGAACTATCACATTCTCGTCTCAATAAGAAGGTATTGGTTTTATGTGAAAAATGAGTTTCACGGATTCCATCAAATGTCAACGTTTTGAGGCCACCCATAAACAGAAAAAATAGTTTTTACGACGGTGTCTATCTCTCGTCGTTGTCGACGTCGTCTGTATAATTTTTGAAAGCCCTACAATATTATGAAAACAACCTTTTGAATTTTCATAAAAAATGAAAAATTCTAATTTTTATTGCATAAAAAATAATAAAAAATTCCATTTTGCGGTCAAACTATGGAAGGTACGGAAAAAATGAACTAACAACAGTTGTTAACTCAAAAATGTGCTACAAATTTGTTATTAACCATTTTTTGATAGGATGCTCAGTTTCTGTTTTATTCGTAAAAAACAACAATAAAAATTAAAAAATTAAATTTTTTGAAAAACGACACAAGGTACGAACAAAAATTAATCGACAAAAGTTTCTCAACCAGAAAGGATCTACAAATATGTTATTGTTAATTTTTAGAATGGACGAGTAGACTTTCTTTTAATCGTAAAAAATAAGTTTGAAAATAAAGAAAATTAAATTTTTGGGAAAACGACACAAGAGACGAAAAAAATCAAAAAAACTTGTTGACCCAAAAAATATCTTCGAATATGTTATAAACTCTTGATATAAAAATATATTGAAAATAAAAAAATTAACTTTTTGGAAAAAGGACACAAGCTACAATAACATTTTATTTAACACAATTTTTCGCCTAAATTATATCTAGAAATTTGCTTAGAACCGCATTACGCTATGATGCGTATTATTAGTTTAAATCTTGAAAAATAACATCACAAATAAATTAAATTTATGGAAAAAGGACACAAGTTGCAATAAAATGTTTAATAACATTTTTTTTAATGGAATACACTTTTTTCAAATTATAAGAACAAGACAATGAAAATACGTATACTTCATTGCCAATGCATATTATGAATTGTCATTAAATTCATTGATTGAAATGATACATTTTTCAGGGTATCTCAAAATGAATTTAATGCAAAATAAGAAATCAATATTGAAGTAATCATGAAAAATAAAATGTGTACATTATCTTCCAATATCTGAATGAGCAGCCCCAGACATTTTACTGCAAATTTCATGCTAAAAAAATGTTTAATCACATAAAATTTACTGGAAATTATATTAGAATGTATCACGAAAAATTTACTTCCAATAAAGTAAGTTGTTGTTGACATGTAACTTTTGACGAAAATCTATTCAAATACTGTGACGGGGTATTTGATTACCCACACAAAGTAATAATAGTTACTAAAAGATTAACTAGAGTTAGTAGGGGAAAAGAATATAAAGCAACGAATCACACTTATTTGGCCGGTTTTTAACAGCCGGAGTATTGATCAAGGCTATAATTAACTAATTAATTTAATTGAGTAATTCTTATTATATTGAATATTAATTGGTTGATCAGTTCAATTAAATTAAAGTCTCTTTTACCAAATTTGAATAATAAAATTAATTCAATTAAGTGGGAAACATCACCCACTTAGAAACTTGAGGTTATGTCTGATTAAAAGCTAACCCAGATAATTGCTAGAAAACGGAGTTCCACTTTAACTCTATAATAAATCTCAAACCCTTATTCCTGTTTCTTTTTGCTATATTTTCATGTACTGCGATATGGCATTGGGTGGTGCTCCATCCACGCATTTATTATATGAGACGTCGAAATCATTACCGGTTTCACCCTCAGGGCTTTATAAAGACAACTTCACTGGGGGGGGGGGGCAGATTCCCTGGCACATATGTCTCGATGAGAGTCCCTTTCATTCAAGTATGCCAGGGAAGACAGAATCAGCGGACATGATCAGCGGACCGCAAGATAGCAGACCCTGGAGCGGAATAGGGCATCGCGACGACGTCTGGCGGCACGCCAACGTACTGACCTGAGGCCCTCTCTCCCACCAAGAAAAACCATACGCACTGCATTCCGATTCCCTTCCGGGTAGGCAGATGCAGCCGCTCTATACACATTCATTTGTTGCTTTATGTTCAGACCGCGTGGTCGACTTTGTTTCGAGCTTCGGTACAAAAATTCAGAGAAAAGGAAGGGCCGAAAAATGTCCATCGGTCGAAGTACTTGGAGAGGCGGAAAGAAGCTGAGAGGTTAGTTACCGTTTCTTACTCGCGAGTCCCTCAAACATAACAAAGAAATCGGAGGGGTCACTCTGACCAGACCGTACTAATCGAATTTCTTTCAAAGGCTCGCCATTCCACATTCGTTCTTGGACAGTTGTATGTGAAATTGCTGTGGTATGTCTCGCAGATATTTTGTAAAGATTACTTTCCTATTTTATATCAGTTTTATCATCAATGTTGTTCAGACAATTTTATCGACTTCAGGTAATGTTTTTAGTTTTTACTAAACCATATATTTTTATTCATTTCGTTGCTTCGACTTTCTTTATATAACTTTTGCCATTTTATTAAATTTTATATAATTATTTTGTTTCGATCTTAAGAATGGCTCAAATCCGAGCCAAAACGTTGATACAATTGAAATTTTGACACCATCATTAAAATGTGTTCTTTTTTTATGAGACTGTAGAGACCAACAAAATTTGATCATTTGAATTTTATCGACAACAGTCTAAGAACAGTGTTTGGTTTTGGTTACCACCAACCGATATTACTGTTTTCTACATTCAATCAATTATAATCTTTTTATGATAATCGTAGTTTATACATGACTTGACCTCACACCAGTGTTATTCCTGACCAAGCCACCTTATCGAGAAACATAGCCAGCATTCAATTAACTAATTTCTTCGCTCATTCTAAAACAAAGTAACGCACTGAAATCAAATTAAGGGTCCCACTGGGAGCAACTGTCGTCTAAACAAACAAAAAAAGAAATGGCATCGGCTCCCAGTAGGACCGCGGTAAATCCCATTCATGGCCACGTCTCACAACCTTGAGATGAGTGGTCACAGGACACGACGAAATCACAACGACAGGTCGGCGAAACTTTCGTGTGTTATATATATATATATATATATATGTATATGTATATATGTGTATATGTATGTGTGTGTGTAAAAATTATATCCGGTGATTTCCGAGGGTGCATAAGTTATACTTTAGTTTGCATATTAAATAACACACGCCTGATAATTTTTGATATCATGAAAAACGTGGAACTGAAAAGTTAGTTTGGATCTCCATTTGTGCGAATACATAATTTAAATATCTAGAGCTGAATCCATCAGCTCTGCAAGCACTTTAGTCAGCCAACCCAGAAGCAACTTTCTAAAATTTAGGTCGTCGTAACAGTTGTGGAGAGGCATGATTGTAATGATCGTTTTTACACATCAAAGCTGCATTTTTTTGTATCTCTTTCCAAGTAAAGAGAAAAATCTTATCCAAGATCTAATATTCTGCAAAGAAGAAAATATTTTTAAAATTTAAAATACGTAAGTATAAACGTTTAAAACGTCGATCTTCAGATATTTTACATTATCACATTTCTAGAGAAAAAGAATGTTACATTTTGGATACTTGACATTTTTCATTTTTTTATCTTCAGAATGCTTTGTGTTGAAATAGTATGTTTTCTACCGCTCCAGTTTATTTCTAATTTTGGGTTTAAATTTCTGAATAAGGAATGCTACAAATTCGATAATTTTTCGAAAGGTTCATATTTTGAATAAATGATATTTTTAACATTTAGAGGCTTGATAATCAGAAATATTTGGTTAAAAAGCTTAATACCACGATCTCTAATAACGACGGCTTTTTATTTCAAAATTTTCAACATAATACATTTTCAATAGAAAATTGTTCACATTTGAAACCTTTTAATTCTGAAATGCCCAATTCTAAAAGCCTCATATTTTTAAATCATACAATTTTCAACCTTGTCAACTTGCAAATTCTACAATGCTTTCAAAATTAAGTTTGAATATGTTCTATTTTGAGCATATCAATTCATCATTGAAGTTCGCTTGAAGAGATTTTTCTTTTTAAAGGGTTTTTAATTTTTAATATTGAATAATTTCAAACACTTTTAAATTAACGTTTTCCATTCGTTAACGCCTTTTTCAAATATTTTGAATTTGAACGTTTTTGATTTGTTTGCGATTGTTTGTTCTTATAGACTTTTAATTTTTAATTGCTCACTTTTAACGCTGGGCTTGGATTGAGCTCAACACGGGTTATTAAGTATAATTTTCGTGAAATAATTCTGAAGTCGTGCCTTAAAGTTCGTTAAGGCTGTGTCGAGTCGTCCCGAAAAATTGGGGGAGTAGGAAAAGGGAATGGACTAGTCGCCTCGAAAATTCGCGATGAATAGCCAAGCTTATAACAAATATTTTACTACTCATCCCAAATTTCAGGACGACGAGACACTTCGAAAGGTTAAACATCTTTGGACGTCCGAAACCCCTTAGAACTTTGGAAAAGTAAAAAAATTGCAGTTTTGATCAATTTATAATATATCTCCACGTCAGAGAACTATACTTGAAATTCGTCATAACAAAAATTAAGGTGCATTAAATTCCTCGTAAAACAAAAATAGTAGGTTGGTTCAGCAATCCCCCCTTTTGAGTTGAACTGAATTCAAGCCCTCCGTATTTTTGCACGCTTCGGAATTGAAATAGTTGAATTTGCTTTTTGGTGTATAATGAATAATGCAAATTTTTATTTATTATTATTTCCATACTTCAACTTTTATTTTTCTACGTTTGATTTTTAAGGGTGGAATATCTTAGTATCTGAGCTTTTTGAAGTTATACCGTCTTTTGATTGAAATTCTTTCATTCAGATTGCTACTAATAAGATGTTTACCTATTTTCAGCGCAATTCAAAATAATACAATATATTCATTGACTCCTATTTTCAAATTGTTAGATCTTTAAAGTTTTTATCTTTAAATAGCTTTCTGTCTGAAACGATTATTAATTTGTACACGTCACACATGCAATACTCTAAATTATTAAAACACAAATGCACATTTTTTCCCTTTGAAACAAAACGAAAAATACTAATGCATTATGTATACTAGGGTGGATCGAAAATAAATACTTTTGGAATTCGAAATCGCTACAATGCGGAAAAGTAGCGTATTGGGGTCCTAAAAAGTATAATTAATTTGGAATCGATCGACATGCAGCTTGGTTAGCCACGCTCGAGAAAAAGGTTTCAAAAATTTCTTGTTTGCAGAGTTTTCAAATTTTATTGAGTTTCAATTTTTTTTACATACCTGGA
>JAABKJ010010410.1:0-10976 GCA_011634705.1 Andricus grossulariae
TATATGTATATATATATATATATTTTTTTTTTTTAAATTGTCAAAATGTTGAAAAGTTATAACTTTTTTCATTTTCATCGAATTTGAAAATTCCATCAGAATAATTTGCAATTTTTTTGTCATCTACCAGAAACATTGACAATAAATTCTGAAACTCTTAAAAACATTTTTTTTTCTTCAAATTTTGAAAAGGCTCTAAATATTTTCTTTATTTTGGCCGGATTAATCTGGTTAACGAACTGGACTTTCAGTATATATACATACAGACAGATAAACATCGACACAATTTTATGATGTTCTGATTTTATGAGTTCTGAAACGTAAAGATCCATTAAAAACTAGAGTTCGAAAATTTGGATGATTCCATTACACTCTCATGAATGAGAATGTGAAAATGATGAAAATATATAGAACAAGATGGAATTGTTTGAAAGAGGAACAAGGTAAAAAAATGAAAACGAGATAGAAAGCGAAAAACTTGTTGAAAAGTAGTATTGGAGAAAAAGTGATAGAGGATACAAGTGAAAAGAACTGTTGGAGAAAAGAAGAGTGATAAAAGTAACAAGGATTTAAAAACATATAATGAAATAGAACGGAATTTCCCTTTTGCAAAAGAAGGTATGCAAAAAGATTGGGTTTAAATTTGGGACATAAGAAAATAGACCATTTTTCTTTTACCCTTCTCCGTTTTTCTGTACATTCATATTTCAACATTTATATCCATTTCTATAGCCTTTTCCCCCACGTGGATATTAAAAACATATATCCTTAATTTAATTTACCAGTGATATTTCAATGTATTTTCATTAAGGCTTATCGAAAGAAACCAAATTTTTTCTTTCTTTTTCCGGGGGATGGGGGACTTAAAAGCTTCCAGTGAGTGCCAAAATGACTTCCTGAAAGTTTGAGCAAAAAAAAAAGTTCTCTCAGTTTGCACAACGTGATCAAAGGTCAAAGTCACGAAAAGTTGTATTTTTCTCTTATGTTCGCGGACTAAAATTACAGTACTGAAAATGGTAAAAATCAGGAAAAATTTTATTTTCCCTTTTATTTTCGAGCCAATTATATTGTTTTCTGATTCGGGTGAGCAGTAAAAGTGGTATACTATGCTAGTATAAGTTCCTATGCAGTATAGACCTCATAACAAATAATCTTATGTTCGCACACTTAAGTTAAGGTACCGAACATAAAATAATTTTTTATGACGTCTATACTGCAGAGGCACTTAGATCATCATAGTACACAACTTTAACCTTTCACCCGGATCAGAAAAAAATCATTGGCCCAATCAGAATGCCTCATATTCCTTTAAAGATTCCACTAAATCCAGAATCACCAAGTCCAGATTCGACTCTATTTGAAAATATGCAACAACCCCATTATCATAATATACAACTTTTACGGTTCATCCAGATTACATAAACAAAGTTATTGACCGGAAAATAACGAGCAAAATGCAATTTTTCGTGATTGTTACGATTTTTTATTACTTTAACTTCAGTCTACGAACATGCGATAATTTTTTATGTGGTCTATACTACATAGGCACTTATATCATCATAGTATACAACTTTTACTGTTCATCCGAATCAGAAACAAAAATTATTTGCTTGAATGTACTTTCATAATTTCTTTACTTAACTTAATTTTGATGTTTTACCGCGTTGTGCGAACAAGGAAAACAATTTTTGCTTAAACTTTGAGGATGTTGAAATAATGAAAAATGAATTTATTTTATGAGAGGTGATACTGATAATGCTGATAATAATGGACGCAGGTATATGACCTACTTCCAGGTCTGGATGATTGTATTAGTGCATGAAAAGGTCGTACGTTAGTGGTCCAGAAGAATCAACATCGAGAACAACTAGATCGTGATAAAGAAACTAGACTTGACACATCACAAAAACCAGTTTGGATTGCTAAAATAAGAGTATATAAAGAATATCCGATCGATAAATATTAAACGGTGAAATTTGAATCGAGTTTCGTTAGGTTCGGGTTTAGTGGGCTTAGATGCCAATTAGTAGAAACTAAAAATAACATTAATAAGGGAAACCAGTACAAGGTGGAAAGAAACACTTGAAGTAATAATTGTGATAAATGATGAACAAGTGGGGAAGTATGTATTACATACCAAATTAAAGCTGGAACATTAAATTTAAAGATAGAAATGCCAGCACATGAATTATATTAGCCATTTATTCTATATTTTATACTTCTTTAGCTCTTCTGGTACGAAGTGAATATTCACATTTTGAGCCTTTCCGATCAGTTGTCGAAGGACATTGTGTATAAATTCATGAAACAGTAATCTAACACTGTCATTCAAAAAAAAAATTTCATTTATACGTAATTTTTTAAAAATTATCTTATAAAAATTATACGAGCTTCAAACTGTATCGTATTTAGCATGCCACCATGACAGTCATTGCCACCAACTGTCATAGGCAAAAAACTACGATTAATTTTATTTCTTTCTGTTGGCAAAAGGCATGGACTTGCTTATTTATTAAAAAGTTGTTTGGTTGATAGCACCTACTTGTTTGTCCTTTCAACCACAAAGCAGAAAAATTACTTTTACACCCAAGTCTATGACCTGTTAACAATTTATTCACTTCTCATGCCGAATGACACTTCTCGTAAAAACACGTAAAATGTATGGTTGATAAAAATTTAGAGAATTAATTATTAGACAGTTTTGAAGTCATTATATTGAAGAATCGAAAGAACCAGCGATAAAATATTGAATGCAATTTAATTCCTTAAAAAATTATAGTCTCCCAGCGAACAAAATTTTCATCTCTATGTCAAAAACGTTATGCTATAAAACTCGTTATTAATATTGCTGCTCATAAAAAATACTACCAGACTTTAGCTTTAAAACGCGGTCACTTTTACATTATTTGGTTCGTACTGGTTTCCCCTATTTGTACTGCCAGAAATTTAATCTAAACAGACATGCGTGTGAATTATTTGATTATACAGGTTTCAGATTAATAGTTGCGCTATTATGTATCAACAATCGGGCAACGCTGATAACATTCGTCACATTTCATTGATTAAATATTGTAGGCGGTATCGGCCACTCTTGTCATTGCATAGATAGCGCAGATTTTTCCTTTTAAAATATTATCACAAGCCGGCAAAATCTATAAATATTTTTTATGTTGATTCAAACTATTTAGAGATAGATGAAAATTTCAAGTTAAACCTACGGAATTTGGGGTTCTCTATGGATTTTTCATTAAAACTCTGTAACTGGATAAAATTTAGATAATAGAGTGTAACTTGTAATGCTTTTTTTCACTTCCATCCATGATGAATTTTAAACCATCCAGCTTAAATATTGTTCTTTAATAATAAAATTGGTTTTTCATGTCTATTTCATAAACTCAAAACCAAAAGGTCACAAGAAAGACCAACCTTATTACTATTTGGGTTATAATCTTCAAAAAATTATTGTTCTATAATTATTAAGAATTAATTTAATTACCAGAATTATTAATTATTTAGAGTATTATCAACCTTGGGGGAAAATAGATACTTTTAAACCTATATCGTGTTTGAAATTTAACAATTATTTGTTTCAAAGTATTAATAGTTAAACTTAAAGTTTTCGTAATTGATTCAAATCCTGGAAAATTCAATAGTTTCAAATTTAAAAATTGAAAATTGGAAAGTTTCAAAGTGAAGACCTTGCTCTCGATAAGTTTCAAATGCATAATATATACAAATGCCTGAAGTTAAGACACATCTCTAAAGCTACACATTATTAAGCAAATCTGTATATTATGCAGAGCCCCTTATTGGCCTTTGGCCGTGGGCTATGATTTCATCAAATAAAAAAAAACCTTAATAATTGAGCAATTTTAAGTTTAAAGCCTTCAATACTTAAAAAATTGACTTTTTAAGGTTTTGAAATTACACCTTTTAAGATTCTGTTTAATTAAATTATTAGAAAAAAGGGGGTTAGAACAGAAAAAGTTTAAATAAAAAGTATAGATATAATATTTACTTTAATTATCATTGCAGAACGATCAAAAGTACTTTATATCAGTTGGACAATTATAAACTATTGTTTCGTGTGCGATTGAATAATTTTGAATTGAATTTTTCAAAATTATATATATTTTATTTCAAATTGGAAGACACAATTTTAAAACGAAGGCGTTTAAATTAGAGCAATTTTTAGGTTGAAAAATACAATATTCTGTGATTCACATTCACTACATTCAAAATCGAATAGACTAAGATTAATATCTCGAGAATTAGACCATTCAAGTTTTAAGATTAAGTTGATAGCGCTTCAAGTTCCTTTTTTTAATACTTTAAATTATAAATTGTTAGTTTTAAAGGATTGAATGTGAAAATTTGAATAACCGGGAAAAGTGTTTAAAAAGCGTGAAATAACCAATGACCATGCAGGCCAACATTTTTTTTAACCTATATTATTGCCAACATATCCTGAATTATAAAAATAAATAATTTAATTCTGAAGGCTGCATAAGTCCACTGAAACTAATCATTGTGCGTTTTAAACATCCTTAAAATCCATGAAAGTAGTATTAAAAATCTGATAAAATCACACATTTTTCAGCAAAATATACTCTTTAAAACGAGACCAACAATGTAAAAAAAAAACTTTATTTTTCACTAATGTATGCTCGAACACATGTACACAGTCATGTTTTATGAATAATGAATAAAGAATGATTTAATAGCTTTTCGCTCTTATTTTTCTATTATTTTCTTCTCGGACAACTTTCTGCTACAAAATTGTGTACCATCATGCAATAGTAGGAGTAAATGTTATAGATATATAAATTAGTACAAAGCCGTAATTTTGAACTAATTATACTATTTTAATTCCAAAGTATTATAATATAGTCCTCCTATTGCAGAATACAGATCTGTATGGAAAAAGTTTTCAGAGAAATAAAAACCAGAAAGAACAAGAAAAAAAACGAATAAATCTGTCATTTTTGTAAAAAACATGTGTGCATATTTCGGGTCCTAGCTCAGTGAAAAATGGAACATTTTTTAGTTTGTTAGCCTTATTTCAAAGGTTACATTTTGCCGAAAAACGTATGATTTTATCATTTTTTAATAGGCCGTGGCTGCGTGTATCGATTTTTCGGTACGAGTAACCGAATTTTTTCGTAGACCTGCCTTTTTAATACTATTTCCATGGATTTGAGGGGTATTTACAACGAAGCAAAACGTAAATTTGAGACATTTTTTGTCAGTTTTAGTGTAATTATGGAGGTTTTTCAATTTAATTCTTCATTGTTATCATCCACGATATGTTAAAAATAATGTAGACTACAAGTTTTAGTAGGCAAAAATCATAAAAATTTAGAAATGCCTCATCAGGTATAAAACTAATTTTGCATTCTTCACTATTCAAAACTTAATTACGGTTGCGATAGCTAGACCATTTTTTTATCGGGCGCAAATTTTCAGAATAAACTACATCTAGTATACAAAAACTTTTAGGTCCAGTGAATTTTAGAAATCGCAAACAAATCTGTAACCAATAAAACATTATTAAAGTCGATTTTCACATGAGCACACAATATTGCTCATCTGGCTTTTCGCGGTTAACTCATTTTGCATATGTGCAGGAATCGCGACTAAAGAGCGGCGTTTAGCGGAGCATTATATTACGCATTACGCGCATGCACGCGGCTTAATGAGCCGATATAGCGTATTATTATGCTCGGTATATTATGCAAGGAAATATTCTGTAATTATACAGAGACTATAAAAGGTGACAGAGCCGGAGGTAGCGGAAGACAGAAAAACTGTAGGGGAAACCAGTACGAGGTGGATACCAGTACAAACTGAATAATGGAAAAAAGAGACTGGGTTTTAAAACAAAAGTTCTGTATAATTTATTATGAGTAGCAATATTAAAAACGAGTTTTTTAACTTAGAATTTTTAACACTTACTTGATATTTTTTAATAAAAAATAAAAATATGTGTTTTTGACATGACGATGAGAATTTTCTTCGCTTCAGATTATCATTTTTTAAAGAATTAAATTGCGGTCACTGTTAATTGCTGGTTCCATCGATTCTTCAAACTCATGGATTTAAAATTGTCTAATGATTCATTCTCTTAATTTTCATCGACAATATATATTTTAGGTGTTTTTCTGAAAAGTGTCGTTCGGTACGGGGTGAATAAAATGTTAACAGGTTAGGATCAGTTAGGTTTGGATATTAAAGTATTTTTTTCTGCTGTTAGGTTGGGAGCAGAAATAAGTAAGTGCTACCAACCAAACAACTTTTAAATAAATAAGCAATTCCACTACCTACATAACGAAATAAAATTATTCATAGTTTTTTGTCTATGATAGTTGGTAGCAATGGTTGCATGCTAAATACAGCACAGTTTCGAGCTTGTACAATTTTTTATAACATAATGAAAAATAATCACTGTATAAATGAAAAAATGTTTTTCAATTAAATTTTTTTATTTTTGTTTCGTGAATTTATACACAATGTCCTTCTACAAGTAATCGGAAAGGTTTAAACTATCAGAGTGGCGGTAGGGGAAAATTCAGAGATTTTCAAAACAATCTTGCAGAAGTCAAGGAATTTCTATAAAAGGCATTTTAAATAATAATTGTCAAGGATAATAAAGTAAACATTTTTTATTTTAATTTGAAATTGTTTTAATGGTCAGGGATAATGAAAAATTGGTTAAGGAAAAGTTGGCAAATTTAAAAAATGAAGTTTGCGGACATCCTGATATAAAATTTTGGTTAGTCATTTATTTGCCTCATATTTCTATTTCTTTTTTTCAGTTGCTTCCTCTTGAAGATTATATTTTTAACTTAAAAATTTATTATTTGGTTGCAAATTCAACAATTTTGTTTAAAAGTTATTGTTTGGTTGGAAATTCAACTGTTTTGTTGCAAATTCCTCTCGATCTCTTTTGATAGAAATTTCATATTTTTTTGGTTAAAAATGCAACTGTTTGGTTAAAAATTAATCTTCTTTTGTTGAGGATTCAACTATTTTAGTATGTGAAAATTCATCTTTTTTGGTTGAATTCAAGTGTTTTTTATTTGGAATAAAAATGTTTTTTAGATGAAATATTTACTATTACATTATTCGCTAAATTCGTTTTGTTTTTGGTTGAAAATTAGTTTTTTAAGTGAAAAGTTTGCAATTTTGAAAAAGTTCAACTTTTTGGTTAAAACATAACTTTCTTATTAAAAATTTATCTTTTCGGGTTTGAAAATTTGACTGTTGTACGTAAAATTCGCCTTTTGGTTTGAAAGTTCAACATTTTGTATGCACTTTTTTTTTGACCGAAGAACCTTTATCATTATAGTTGAAAATTCATCTCATGGGTTGAAAATTGAACTGTTTCGTTAAAAATTCATCTCATTGATTGAAAGTTTCACAACTTTGTTGAACACTTTTTTTTGTAGCTCTGGATTTAAAGTCGAACTGTTTTGTTAAAGTTAATGGTTTCGGTTGCAGATTCATCGTTTTAATTTCAAATTCATCTCTTTGGTTGAAAAATTTGACTATTTTATTGAAAATTCAGCTTTTTCCATTTTTGTTCAAAAATGGATCTTTTTTATTTGATAATGCAACTATTTCTTTGAAAATTCTTGTTGACAGAAAATTCATACTTTTGAATTAAAAATTCATTTTTTTGTTTTGAAAATTCAACTATGGTCTAAAAAATTGAATTATATGGTTAAAAATGCAATTGTTTTTGGTTGAAGTTTAATATTTTTTGTTTGAAAATTCGACCATTTGATTGAACATTCTTCTTTGCATGTTGAACATTAAACCGTTTTGTTAAAAAATCGTCCTTTTGGATTAAAAATTCATCTTCATGGTAAAAAAAGTTTATATTTTTTGGGTAAAATAAAAAACTTTAATTTTTATATTTCATCCTAAATTGTTTTATTTCGTTTATAAAAGGTTCTATGTTAAAAATATTATAAGATTAAAATTCTAGTCTTTGCATATTAATTATGAGGGTAAATGAAAAATTGGCCAGAGAAAAGTCAGGAAATTTTGATAATGAAGTTTTTCGGCCACCTTAAATGTGAATATTCACTTTGCACCAGAAGAGTACCATCTGAATAAAATTTCAACGTGTTAAAAAAGTATAAGATGTGGAATAAGTGGCTAATATAATTCGTGTGATGGCATTTCTATCTTTAAAATGAATGTTCTGGCTTTAATTGGGTATGTAATACTTTCCCCACTTGTTCATCATTTATCAATATTATGATTTTAAAAGTATTTCTATCCACCTCGTCCTGGTTTCCCCTACACATAATGTTTTATATTTTCTATCTTGGGCGTGAGAGTGAGTGAAAATTGAAAGAGAAGGAGCGTATCAGGAATACCTACGCTACTACAGTACCAGTACCAGTATCAGTACTACTATACCTTGGATACCTTGGTTCTTGTCTTGAGTCTTGAGTCATGGAACGCCCCCGCTAGTCGAACTAAACCGAACCGGAGGAACGAGTGAACCAAGAACAAGAGATCGAGAGGAGCTCAGTACGAGATTGGTACCAGGTCCCGCAGTCCCGCAGATCGTACCGTTCGACCTATACCTATACCTATAACCAATATATTCCAAAATATCGCATCTATTGAGTATCGATCAATGATCCTGACGTTATTGATCTACCGGTTCACTAAATCCTCATGGTGAGTTTCATTCGGGTTTTCGCGTCGGTAAGTCCGGGATGAGCCAACAAACTAAGGAAGCAAGAGTTTTGTACGGATTTACCTTTTTTATAGGTATATAAATCCTGGGATATCATTTTAATCTGAAAGGGTATACCAGTTTTGAGAACAACAAGCGTGCTCAAAGGATTATAGTTATGTATGGTGATTTAAGTGAATAGCTGCTGATGAAGTATGAAGAAAAAAGAGTTTCGATAATTGTCAACGGAACAATAGATTTAGAAGATAGTGCATTATAAATATTATGTGCTCAAATGATTAACTTTGTACTGTAATCTAATTCGTGTGCAAAGAGGATGAAATAGAGGTGAATTGTGCAAGGATTTATGAAGATTGGAGACTAAAGAGCAGTCAGGTTAATTGCTAGGGAAAGTTTAATTCTAGTGTCTTGAAATGTTTTTGCAGTGGTGGGTGGAAGGAATATATAGATTGGTCTTGGGTTGGATGTTATATCAGAAGAGGAGGCTTTGAAATTTATTCATGTCGTAATCTTATTCAGAAATATGTTTGGTTGAATTAGATATAAGAGATCAACTTTTATTTCTCTGAGAAATAAGGATATAGTTAATTTGCTTAAGGATGTTCTAGGTGTACCGTCAAGTTCACAATTACTTAATCTTTAACTCGATTTATAAAGTTGATAGAGAAAGGCCCATTGATTATTGCAACAAATTTTAGAAGAGAAACCTAAGCGCAAATAATAAAAAAATAGTTGACGTCATAATTGTTTAATAAAATGTAGTTATTTGCATATTTGTCTGTTTCTTCCGCTTTAGGCGAAAGTCGTAATTTCCATTCAATTTGAATTTACAAAAGCTTATTCTATTTATTGAAAGGTTATTTAACATTTTATTTGTCACGTTTCATTAAATATTATTCAGCAAATTGTTTAATTCCAAAGATAACTAACTAAAAATTATTAGAAGCTTTATTTCTAAATAAAATAATTTCCATAAAAACGTGACGAATGTAATTATAAAGAACCTTTTAAGAAATAGAATAAGATTTTGAAAATAAAATTGAATGAAGATTACTACTTTTGCCTAAAGCCGATAAGAAAACACAAATAGGCAAATAACTACATTTAAATAAACAATTATTACCAAAACTATTTTATTATTATGTATTCTTTGGTTTCATGTATAAAATTGGTTGCAATAATCAATGGGCTTTTTTTGTCAATTTTATCAATTAAGTAAAATACTGAGTAATTTTCAGCGTATTTTTTTTATTTTTGTAATTTCGTTGTGCACCGATTGTACATGAGATTGGGCCGAAAAAGCTCCTTTTTCCTATGGGCCCAAAAAGTATGTCGAAATTGTTCTATGAACATTTTTCGGTAGTTAATATTAATATACAATTTAAATTTAAAAAAAAAAATTTCTCAAGTTAGAACTTTTTTGCAATGTGCAAAAAAGCGAGTTTTTTGGATTGTGTTAACTGAAAATTTGATTGAAAACATTCAAATTTTTTGTGCATGAAATTTCTTCAGCTGTGACCAAAGAAACATGTTATTGTTTTTTAATAATAAAAAAATTGCCCGGTTTCAAAATTGTGAATTTGGCCTTTTTTTTTAGCAAATTTTAGATCTTGTACACCACGAAAAAAAAAGAACACGTTAAAAAAAATGTACGGTTAACACAGTTTTTCATAAGCTTGGCTAGTCGTCCCGAATTTTCGGGACGACTGGTCCATCTCCTTTTCCAACTCCCTAATTTCTGGGGATGACTAGACACAGTCTTTTTAATTTATTACTTTATATTATTATTCAGTACATAAAACTGTAGCTATACAAAATTCAACATAATCATTTTTTCTAAATAATGTACAGTTAACACAATCCAAAAACGCGTTTTTGTTTATATTTTAAGAAAGTTCTAACTTGAGCACAAAGTTTGTTCTTTCATTCGAAGTATCTCGTTGTTTTTTTAAATTTTTCAAAATTTGAATTTACAAATCCATACACAGAACAGAAAATTTTATCGGTAGTATATCTAATATTAGAAAACTGAATATTTAAAAGTTAAGTATATTTAAAAACTTCGGCTAACATTACGGAAAATTCCGTAATACTAGTCAGTGCCTAAAAAATAATTATATTAAACAATTTAAAGTAAAAATTATTTTAAAAGTCGATGGATGCAATCCTAGTTAATGCATATGATAGATAGATAGAGGAAAGATTGAAAATCCTCAATAATGTTTTAACGTCTGGGATGAAATATATAGAAGAAAATTAA
>JAABKJ010010411.1:0-10976 GCA_011634705.1 Andricus grossulariae
CCGTACGTTGCACTTTGATTATAAATAAGAATCTAATCGATGAATTTTAGATTATTACTTCAGTTACAAATATTTGATCAGATTTGGGTCCATCAAAGAACTTTCAACTTACACGCACTGTGTTTTGCTATACATGTATAATAATTCTACAAGATAATGGTATATTAAATTTACTACACGTATAAACATATTGCTTCCATTACATTTATAGTAAAATCGCTATAGAAATTTCTAACAGTGTACGGTGTAAATTCTAAAGCTCCTCGCGTGGCAATCCTTCTTTATAGATTGAGACAGGTTGTAAAATTATCACTGATTTCTGAATATGCTGGGAAAGCTCTCATTGAAATACTCATAAATTTGTTTTTACTTTGGTGTAAATTAATAACCTTTTCCAAGAGTTTGGCTTGTCAGAAAGTTTTGTAATAATAGTATATTTTGCACCAAGGGGCAGAAGCGTGACTTTATTGACGAGTGTATGTTTTCTCTACGAGTCGTAGGCCGTGGAGCCGACCTTAATTGCCCCTTTTCAAGGTCACGGGTCTGTAATGACCATGCATATTATATGTATGACTATGAGCTAAAAACGGAAACTTCAGGTTTGCTCCGCAGGCATGAGAAGTGGCCGTATTTATTAATGTGTTATATAAACAAAAACAAAAAAATTTCTCATTTCGAAAATTTAAATTTTTTCTAATGTCTAAAGTAAAACTCTAATAGCTTTGGTAGAATGAAAAAAGAATCTTGGTGTTTACACATGTTTTTAAATAATAAAAAACTTCTTATTATTGGGCTTTCAATTTTATTACATTTTGATAAATTACATTTGATTCCTCTCCACTTTTCTCATCTTATTATTATTTTTTTTTTATAGAGAAATCCTTTTCACATTTTTGTGAATTTTCTATTCTCGTATATGCTTACTGAGAGATGAGACATTTCCAGGGAAGAAAATAAGCTCCTCTAATGTACGTAATGATAGGGAAAATTGCCATCAAACAACAATACATCATGCTACGTT
This sequence comes from Andricus grossulariae, assembly GCA_011634705.1. NCBI lineage: Eukaryota > Metazoa > Arthropoda > Insecta > Hymenoptera > Cynipidae > Andricus > Andricus grossulariae. The sequence continues at coordinate 1,022 of JAABKJ010010411.1, forward strand.
ACGCTCCTCCTAATGAAAAATTATTATATCGAATCATTGTTCGGCCATATTATGCAAAATCTCCGTGCGGAAAAATTCACGGAATGCTAGCCTGGCGCTATCCTCGCACTATGTAGTTTTGCTACGTGTTTGACTCACAGCTTTTTTTATGTAGTTTCTTACAAAACTTTATTCTATTAAACGATTCTTATTTAACAAAAGATCTGAAAACTTTTGTTTTTAATTCAAATATATGCTGAAGTTATGATAAAATTATATTCACTATAAAATGTATAATAAATCTATGTATTATATTTACAATATTCCAGAATATAAAATTTCAACACACATGATTTATTTAAATCATTTTAATTATTTATAAAATGCGTGAATACTAATTAGGCCTAATGTAATAATTATTTAGAATAATAAAAAATAAATATTTCGTAGTCTAATCGCAAGTATAATTATACAAGCTTTATTATTTACAATATTTTTTTCACACATTAAACACTTTTGGTGTTTAAAAATTGTTCATGTTTTATTGAAATAAATATCACGTTGGAATAAATTGAAAGTCATATGCAACAAAAAAAGGAAAAAATTTCAAGTTTCAGAGAGCTCAGTGTCTTGAGGCGACGGAACTCATGTGTATTTAAACTTTTTTTATATTTTTAATTAACTGCAAAATCTATATATTAGACTTTTATTTGAGGAAAAATAATGCTATGATGTAATTATTAATTATTTTTTATAAAAATAGATGGCCTGTCTATGTTAGAAACTAGTCGATCAGAGCGGTACATTCCAGTCTAGCCACTGAACAGTCAGTCTGTGGCGCGCCACTGTCGTCTCAAGGCGGACTAGACAAAAACAGTACAGCTTAACGACATTTTCCTACATGGGATATGTCGTTTTGACCAACGGTTTTAGTTTTATCTAATGAAAATCATTTTTAAAAAGTAAAAAATTTTATTTTTTAGCAAATTACAAGAGATATGGAAAAAATGTTAGGAAGAAAAATTATTTAACCCAAAAAGATCAACAAATTTTCTCAAAACAATTTTTTTATGAGACGCATTGTTTTCGTTTTACTCATGAAAAATCGTACTAAAAATAAAAAATTCGATTTTACAGTCAAACTGGATGTATCGAAAAAAATGAAAAAACAATGATTGTTCACCCAATAAATATCTAAAAATTTGTTATCAACAATTTTTCGTATAGGACGCGTAGTTTTTTATTTAATCCTAAAAAATAACCCTAAAAATAAAAAATAAAATTTATTGGTGGAAAACCAACAAATAAGCATAAAAATAATCAAATTAAAATTTAGAGAAAACGACACAAGGTATAACAAAATGTTTCATAACAAAATTATTCGTCTAAGTTAGATCTAAACATTTTCTTGTGACTTTTTTTGGGATGCGAACTTTTTTTTAATTTTAAAAACAAGAAAATGATAATACGTTTCTTTCAATATCAATGCACATTATGAATTGTAATAATATACATTTTTTGAAATAATACAGTTTTCAGGGCAGCTGCGAATAAGGATTAATGCCAAGAAAACAACAAATATAAGAGTAATCATGAAAATGAAAATTTGTACTTTATTTTGCAATAGTTGAAGAGGCAATCCCGTAACGAGGTACATATATTATTATAATATAATACTATTTAATAATGATATTTATTATACAAAATATATAATAGTATACATGTGATATGATAGAGTTCAACATCATATAGAAAAGTTCGCGTTTCGGAAAAATTGTAATCGAGTGCGAAGCTTTAAGAAAAGATAATTCACAATAACCAAATTACAGTTGTCGATGATTTGGCCTCTAATTTTTAAAAGGCAGTGCACATATGTGAGGGAAGTACAAAGACCGAGCACTTAGGGCAAGGTAAATACATTATCGAGCGCAAACCCTCCACGACAGACCTCATTGAACCTGATAGAATTTGTATGAGGATCTATAAGGTTCAAAGAGTTTCAATCTTGCTGCCTGTTAGGGAAAAATCTGCCAGATAGAATATCTGTTGGTTTCTAAGAGGAATTTAGATACCTGTAACCAATCTGGATTTCCCATTGCAAAATGAAGTGGTTTCTGTGGAAATTTTACATAACTGTGTAACCAATTGTGATTTCCAAACTGAAAAGTGCTGGTTTCTCTCTGGAAGTCCAAAAGAATTTTTTTGAGATTTCGTGAAGTACCCACATCTGTTGGTTTTTATGAGGTTTTTTACATAAACAGAACCTACTTTGATTTCCAGACTCAAACACGTCTGGCTTCTATCTGGAATACCAAAATTAATTTTTCAGATTTTAAAGTCTATTGGTCTCTATGAGGTTTCTATGAGGCCTATTAAAAATTCCTTACTGAACCTGCTAAAATTAGATAAACCTATGAGTCTTACCCTGGAATTTACGTGACAAGACCGCATTATTTCTCATAGATTTTTTTTATATCAGGCCCAGCGCGCGATCAAAGTGTGCACACACAGCGGACAGATGTTTTTGTTAATAATCACGTGATACAAACGACATCTATTATTCTAAGTATACACCTTACATATCAACAGACAAATTCTTCATCGTTACAAGGTTTTTCTATTTTTTTTTTTGAGAAAAATTTATTCCTCATTATAGATCAGATTATCCTTATGTTTCTTTTTTACCCAATCCTTCATGAATTGCAGATGCCAACAAGACGTGTACAAATTTTTCTTCACGTCAGGATTTCGAGATATCCTAACCTAAAAGTGAAAAGCTTGCAATTTTCAGTCGTATTTGAAACAATATAACACGAGCAGTCGTTTTTTTTTTCTTCAAACTGCTCACGCCATCGTTTAGTACTCTCTTTTGCCTTTCATTTCCATTTTCGATCATCCCGAACCGATACTTTTTTTTAAGACATGGCACATTAAAAATTTCAGTTTCACACTGAAAAACTAGCTAAGATCCGTTGTCTTGAACTTTGAAAATCTGAGCTTAAATTCGGATTTAGCAAACTCAAAAATCTCATAAAAAACTTTATCAAACGAATAACACAATTGTATTCCCTTTCTTTGCTAGGTTTTCAGTGTGAAACTGAAATGGGTAATCCTATTTTGAATCTAAATTTCGAAGTTCAAAAAATTAAATAAAAAAAATATATGGACGGTAAGCATATTTTTTTAGTTTGGAAAAAGAAAAGTATCGAGTGACCTTTGAATTTGAAACAACTTCCAGTGAGATATTTGTTTCTTACTATTAAAGGAAGATTTATGGAAATTTTTAGATCAATTCATTAAAAATTGGCGGAAATATCCATTTTGTGAGAAAGTACGCGATGCCGCGCCGTCTACGACTTTCGTTAGAAGATTCAAACGCTTCTCAACGTTGTTATTAGTCTCGCCTGTACTCTCCTATAAACATAAAGGACTCGTCTTTTCAATAATTAAACATTTGAAAACCTGCCCCTTCCCAATCAATAGAAAATCGACTGCTTTCTATTTTTTGGCATTTTGTCGATTTCAGTGAATTAGCAAATAACTAAAAATAGACAAATTTGTGCTTCGAAAGTTGTTCCCCTCTTCACTTTGTATTCTTCTTTTGAGTAAAAAGGAATCTAAACGAACCGTCTCGTGTCTTTGTTTTGTAACTTTTTACTATGAAAAGGACTCAGTGTCTCAAACTGTTTCAGAAGGTGCCGATCGCTCTCTGATTCATTACATGAAATTGAATGTATATTTTTTGTTCTGTTACTGTAAAACAATATACGTGATGAAGCATTTCTAGTTATTTTTATTATGAATTTCCAATACGTAAAATATTAATTCACACTGATGAGTAGATGTTTGGATAAATTGTTTACAGAATTTCTTATTGTCTATAGCCATTTTTTTCCCAAAATAGAGTTATAAAGTCGCGGTTTTTTCTGAATTTTTCCTCTTTTGGTCTACTTTTAAATTATAGTGAGGTAATAATCAATTCACGTCAACGTGCATAATTTTTTAAACAACTTATTATTTTTATTAATATTCTCGTTAAATAATGTTTAGAAAGTTGCGGATTTTTCTGAAATATTCAACTCTTTGTCTACTTTTTATTTAGAATGTGGTAATAATTACTTAATTTAACCAAAATAATTGTTCAAACGAATTATTATTGTGTATAAATATTTTCTCCTATAGTAATGCTAGCTAGTTGCATTTATTCAGAAATTGGCCACTTTTTGTCATCCTTTTTATTAGAGCGAGGTAATAATTAATGCAATTCAGCAAAAATAATTTTTTAATCAAATTATTATTTTTTTTAACAATCTTCTTCTACAATAGTGCTAGAAAGTGGTGAGTTTTTCTGCAATTTTCACCGTTTTGTAAACATTTTATTACTATGCGGAAAACCCAAGAGTTCTTCCAAGACTTACAAGGGAAGGTCTTCAGGTGTTCAGCGCCCGGAGGGTTATAACTGGTCGAAAAAGATTCCTTGAGGTACCCACAACAAAGTTCAGCTCATCCTAGCCCCTACCTTTTCGATATTTTTGTACGCCAACTCTGCAAAGGTTTGAATTTTAACCATATTTATGCGGTTTTTCACATGCAGGTGAAGCAAATTTTTTTAACGGTCGTTTCTCCTCGTTGCAAAATCTTATCTAGTATTGCACTAATAGGTTATAATTCATATTTTTGAGGATTCTGTACACGATCCTGATGTTAGTTTTTCATTATAACATCATCTTCATGAAGAATTTGACGTCTTAATTGATCATCTTGTAAATTCTACGATAACACAGGCCTATAAATAATGGGGTCATGTCAGTTGTTGGATAGCGGAGGGTCATTCCCGAAGTAATTTTTTGCGTAGAACCTGAATCTGGGGTCCAAATTGGCCCATTACGTCAGGATTTTGAGATATTTTCGGTTATGCACCCAAAAAATGGTGTTTCTGGCTACTTTTGAGGTTATATATAGAATGTACAACATTTTCTTGGTATTTCTCTTTAGTTAAATTATTTATCGTAAGTACTACTCTTACTCTGCAATTTAAGAGTTGCAGAGTGCAAGTACGATAAAGTTACGCTAAATTGAAGTTACGATATATTTTCAATATGGTGGATTCAAAATTGCGAATAAAAATTTGCAATAATCATACACAACAATGAAAAATGTTTTTAGTTTATACTATATAATAGTTTGTATTAATATATTAATATTATATAGAAGTTTATATTTATATAACAGTTCATATTAATTATCTTATTGATACCAAATCAAATCTTTGTAACTGTTTGGAATAAACAGTATTCAATTTTGCCCTGTCTCACTTTGGAATTGTTTGAGAAATAATTTTTTTTTTAGAGTTAAAAACTTATATTAATTTTTCCGTTTCCAATTATTATAACAATTTTATATTTTTTACGAAAAAGAAAATCATCCGTATCATATTTTATTATCGAATATAGGAAGTTATAACGTTGCAGTTATCATATAAACAAATAATGATAAATACAAAAATTGTACTGTTTATTTTTATGATAATTTCATTGAGAATATCTTGTATCTTTAAATTAGCGTTACTTCATCATAATTGCACTCCGCAACTCTTAAATTAAAAAGTAAGAGTAGTACTCACAATAAATATTGTAACTAAAGAGTAAGATCAAGAAAATGTTGTGTATTCTGCATATACCATCAAAAGTAGCCAGAAAAGCCATTTTTTGGGTGCATAACCGAAAATATCTCAAAATCCTGACGTAGCGAGACAATTTTAACACCAGATTCAGGTTCTACGTAAAAAATTACTTCGGGAATGACCCTCCGCTATCCAACAACTGACATGGCCCCATTATTTGTAGGCCTGTGTTATCGTAGAATTTACAAGATGATCAATTAAGACGTTAAATTCTTCATGAAGATGATGTTATAATAAAAAAGTAACATCAGAATCGTGTACAAAATCCTCAAACACATTAATAATAACCTATTAGTGCAATACTAGATAAGATTTTGCAACGAGGAGAAACGAAAGTTAAACAAATTTTTCGACCATTTATAACCCTCCGGGCGCTGAACACCTGAAGACCTTTCCTTTTTAGAGGGTTCATTTTGGGCCTAAAATGCTGTGAATTCATCCGGATACATGCCCCTAAATAGTGATGCCGTCGTTGACGAGAATGACAAGGCGGAGATCGAGGCCTCGGGCCCGTGGCCAAAATTCATGGCCTTGTTTTCTCGCGTTCCTCGATCTCCGCCTTGCCATTCCTCGTCTCGAACAGCATCACTAGCTAAACGTTACCCGATAGAGACAATAAGGGCCCTTTTCATGCGGACGCCCACATATATGTACATTTTCAAACAATAATGTAACATTAATGTAATTTTACTATAGGTCTGCGCCGACGTCACTTCGATCGGCGGAGGCGTTAATGTCAGCGTGTGTTGGTAAAAAAGTATTTCTTGAATTATTTCTTTGCTTATAAATAGTAAAAAGATAAAAAGCAAAATTTATTTGAAAAATTTAATAAATATTTATTAAATATAAACTTCTTAATAAAAGTACCACTTAAAAAAAATTTTAAGTGATAAAATCGCTTGAAAATTCAACAGGAATTTCGGTTCAAAATTTAAATGTATTGTTAGTTGTTTTGCCTTTAAACCTTTAGCAACGTTATCAACACTGAATTTCTCCACCGGGTTTTGAAATATTTTTGGCGTCATAGATTTTTAATTTCAGTAAATCAATAATGTAATCTGTAATTTAATCTACCGTCAGAATGAACTAGAGACCAAAAGAGACCAAGATCATTTCAATCTTAAAATAATTTTTAAAATCGAGACACTATGCTCAAGAATAGTTCCAAAATGCAGGGTTGCCTATGAATAGAATTAAGATTTCTTTTAATTAGGGCAAAAATGTTTACCTTAATTCATCGCAATATATGTATTTTTTGTTTAGAAATTTGTTCAAGGATGCTTACGAAATTAGCTTTCTCAAAAATGTGGGATTGTCTGGATTCTTACTTTTCCTATTCAGCAAATGTGATAATCTGAATAGATTGATTCAGAATCAACCACAAATATGTATAGTCTATTCTTTTATTCACTAATAGAATATCCTCTAAAAGTTTTAGTAAATAGGCCCTACTCTTCATTGGGCTGATTATGCATAATTTTTATAAGAGACTCATACTTTCTTAAATGAGTTTCCTCGTTGGTTATAAATGTGTACAGCGATAATATGTTTCTTTATTGGTTGTTGTTCATAGAACTCATAATTTAAGATAAACAATCTCTGTTGCGTATAAAAATTGCACACAGTCCCAAAATTGAATCAAACTTTATTTTATAATGTTATTATTGATTTATTAAACAATGCTTACCAATCAGTTCTATAAACCTCTGTATTACATTATTACAGTATTATAATGATGATACGTTCCTAAGAATAATTTTTATTATTCATCAGGTTTTATTTAGAAGCTATATACAATTAATCTGATACAACACATTAAAAAAGTTTTGTTTTAAGAAAACGAGATCTTATTTTATAACAAAAAATTTTCTTCACTGTTACAGATGAAATAATTGTGTACACTTGGATGGTCGAAAAAATTGTCTTTCTAATAGATATAGAGGGCATGCCACTTTGCCATTTTGTGACGTTCTCGGAATAAAATTGCTCCATGTGTCGCCAAGGCCCTGAAAATCCCATTGGGAAAATTTTTGTTTTCGGAAAAATGAGATTCACGTTTCTAAGTTTAAACTTAGCTTATCGGATATTATTATTATATATATATATATAATTTAATTGTAATTTTTTTTTAAGGGGAGATACATAACTCTAGTTTTTTTTTAATTTGGTTGAATGTGTCGCTTTTTATTAAATATCTACCTCACTCAGATATAATAATATAATTTTTATCAATATAATTTATAATTACATACCTTATACCTTATTATTTAAAAATTTGTATTTATTTAAATAAGTTTTTAAAACAAATGTTTAAAATTTATATTTTTCTGTAATTAAAGCGATGATTTGTCATTGTTAATATGCATTTTTTGTTAAAAATATTATCTAATTGTTTAAACAATTCACTAAAGATTAGTTCTATATTTTTATGGAAATGGGATGAAAATATTGCTATTGATCATGAATAATTTAAAAAAATCGATGAAAAAAAAATGACTTTCAGCTTCAAGCGGATCAATACTCATTAGTGTGCAAGGGTGATTTGAGAGAAAAAATTAAAGAAATAATTTCAGAACGACAAAATTGAACGTAATTGTTATAGATTGAAATTTTACTGAAAAAACTTTTTATGCCCAATTTTTAAAAATTGTTTCAGCAAATATTAATTATTTAAAGAATTTTCAGAATATTTGAATATTGAACGAAAAGCAACATACTCGACCAAATGCAGAAAATAAATCAGATTTTTTTCACATTCTCATCAAAATGTAGGAATACTCTTATTTCAATTGTTTAAGAAATAAGATGATAGTTTTAACATGAAATGTTGCTCTTAACAATAACAAATCACCGCATGAATTACATAAAAAACATCAATTTCAAACATTTATTTCAGAAAAAAAATTGTGCCACTTTTTATCTGACTATTGTATACCTATACAGGGTATCCCAGACCACCCGTCCACCCTTTTTAAAATCTAAAATACCTAATAAAATTGAAAGTTCAGTACCTCCTAATAGTGAATGGATAGTGCCCGATCGATTAGAGGTATTTTCAACTTCCGGCTCCCACCGGAAGTGGCCTATTCGGACCGGAAGTCATTTTTTGTTTGGAATGACATTTTTTTTTCTTGATTTCGATTCTACGGTAAAAAGTGAGTAACTTTTGTAGAAATTTTTTCCTTCTAAATTGTCGTTTTCCACCTGAAAATGCCTCTCGAAATGTTACTGTTCCCCTGAGGAGTTAGATAAGGCCAAAAGGCGCAGAGCGTCAGAAAATATTAATAACATTTTTTTAAAATAAATTTTTGAATTCCTCTCGCTCTATCAGTCGAAGGATATTCCGAAGTGTATCCCTAAAAATTTTATTTTAATATACCGAAAAGTAACTGGCTAAGGACGAGTTGACGTGAAAAACGAACGACGGCTCAGTTAAACTTCAGAAAGCATTTTGGGGTAGAAAACATCGATTTTGAAACAAATTTTTCTGACAAAAGTTACTCACTTTTCACCGCAGAATCGAAATCAATAAAGAAAAATGTGTCATTCCATAAAAAAATAACTTCCGGTCCGAATAGGCCATTTCCGGTGGGAGCCAGAGGTTAAAAATACCTCTAATCGATCGGGCACTGTCCATTTACTATCAGGAGGTACTAAACTTTTAATTTTATCAGGTATTTTAGATTTTAAAAAGGGTGGACGGGTGGTCTTGGACACCCTGTATATATTATTATATATATTATTATATATTATATTGTATATTATATCTATAACTATTGTATATCCGACTATTATGATTTACTTACTTATTATCATTATTTTTTTTTTTTCAAACTTGTTCTCGGGTTAAGAAGAACCCGGTTTTCCATCATAGCCACTGATTAAGTCAAGTGACTGATGCAATCAGAATATAGATAGTTAAATTAATACGATGTATGAAATCACTTGTGATGATGTTTTAGATACAAAATTAGAAGCAGGGTGTAGTTTGCTGGTGGTTTTTTACCGCTGCTATGCTTGCACAGTGGCCTTGAGTGTTGGAGGTGACAGAAGCCGCCTCTGGATGCTTTCTTAGAGCTACCATGTATCCCTCTATAGGTTGTTAGTTGCATGCTTCCTGATGGTCCAGAAAGTTTCTTACAATGCGACAGGTGTTTAATAAAACCGCCTTTTGAGCTGCTGCCAGAACCCTACTGACTCCTAAATGTTCAAGATATTCAGTGCATCTTGCGTGCACATTGCCTGTAGCCGAAATCACAATAGGATGAATAGATGCATGTTTTACATTCTTCC
>JAABKJ010010412.1:0-10976 GCA_011634705.1 Andricus grossulariae
ATTTATGTTTTAAAAAATAATTGAATTTGGCGAAATTTTTTCATCCCTTTTTCAATTATATTATTAAAAATATACATTGGAAAGAAAAACTTTGAATAGAAAAAAGTTCCGTCTTGTCATTCTCTCCAAGCGCATATTTTTTTTAATCAAATTTTTCAAACTTTAAAATTTGAATATCATAAGACGTTTGGACAACAGTTTTTCGCGTTTTCGAGCGCTCGTCCTCTTATTATATCCGGACCCTCAATTGATGTATTTTGTTAAAATTGCGTATTTTTTTAGTTGAAAATTAATGTTCTCAACTGAAAATTTAACGATTTTTTGTTTTTGGTTGAAAATTGATTATTTTTAGTTTAAAGTTCAACTATTTGATTCACAATGAACTTTTTTTTTTAAATTGATAATTTCTGGTTAAAAATTCAACAGTTTTGTTGAAATCTCGTCTCCTTGGTTCGAAAATGGAATTATTTTCGCAAAAAATTTAACTATTCGTAGAAAAATAACTTTTTGGTTGAAATTTCATATTCAGTTTAAACATTCGATCAAAAGTTAATCTTGTTTTGGTGCAATGTCAACTATTATATTTTTCGTTAGGAATTATTTTTTTCTAATTGAAAATTCTCTTCCTGGGATGAAAATTTAATGATTTTATTAAAAATTTAACTATTTTGTAAATAATTAAATTATTTTATTCTTAAAATTTAACGGTTTTGTTAAACATTCGTATTTTTAAATATAAAATCGTCTTTTTGGATTAAAAATGCAACTATTTCCTAAAAAAAATCCGTCTTTTTGGCTTGAGAACTCAACCATTGTTGGAAAGTCAATTGTTTGGTTCAAACTTCAGCTTTCTATGCTGAAAATTCAGAAATGTGTTCACAAATTTAACTATTTTGTTGAATATTTGAATATTTTGTTAGAAATTATCTGTTTTGTTGAAAATTTATATTTTTCGTTGAAAATGTGAACTGCTTTGTTGAAATTTATTTTGATTTTGATTGAAAGATAATTTTGTTAAATTGAGATTTCATCCTTTTAGCTCAAAAAGTTCTAGGTTGAAAATCTAACCGAATTTTAAAAGATTCGCCTGTTTGGCTTGAAGATTCGACAATTTGGTTAGAAATTCAACTGTTCTTGGTTGAAGTATTTTCTTTTTGGTTTCAAAATTCAGCCATTTGTTTGAAAACTTGTCCTTGTAGGTTGAAAATACAAGTATTTGGTTAAAAATTCGTCTCTTTTGTATGAAGGCTTAACTACTTGGTCGTAAATGCAACTTTTCGGTTCAAAATAATTTGTTTATTTGTTCAAAATTAAACTATTTGGTTGAAAATTCTTTTTTTGTGGGGGAGTTTAATTTTCTCAAACATTCGAGGTTTTTACTGGCAAACTCAACTCATTTGTTGAAAAATTTCTCTTTTGATAGAAAACTAATCTTTTTTGGATACAAAATTTTTCATCAGAAGAATTTATTTTTCTATTTCCGTGAGAAATAATCTTATTTTTCCTGTTTTGAGAGCTGGTATTTTGGGCTGTAAAGCATAGAGAAAAATAAGTTTCTTTTTGAAAAAAAAACAGCCTCAAAATGTAGTGAAACAAAATTGGACCATGCCTGCTTCATATAGAGCATTACGAATATTGAAAGCAATTAAATTGCTCTTCAATTTTTGACGTTTGTCAATAAAGCGAACATAATTGAAGTTAAAAATAAATTAGTAAGACAATGACCGAAAACAAAATTGAAACCCTATTTTTTTCTCTGAGCGTTAAAATATCAAGTTTTTATGTTTTGAATTGTATTGAAGGCGTTTATCAAATGAAAGTGAAGACAAAATTTCAAATCATAAGGGTGGGGAGGGGGGATGGTCGTATTTGTGACGTCAACCTAGAAGTTTTGAGCCTCGTGTGATGATCTATGTCGAAGAAGCCGATGGGTGGAAAAATTGTTTAAAATAGCGTGACGTTATTTTTGTTCGTCATCTAAATTATATTTGAGATTAAAAATGAAAATAGACATAGACTTTACTTTTTTCGATGTAAAGAATGAAATAAGCTAAAATTGATTCAAAACCAAAAGGGTTAATTAAAGAACTTGTTTTGGGAAATACAGGTGGCTTTTTGATTAAGAGAAAGAAAATCCCTTTCCTGTTGATAATTTCCAGTCAGGAGTTGTATAACCAGTGACTCCTAGCTTCTAATCATACATACGTAATACACTAGTGTAGCAGTAGCTTATTGCATTGAAATCCAGAGCACAATAGTCTAGTGCGAATAACAATTAACGAGACACGAACACAACGCTTGTGACGTTATTTCCAGGTGTCTGGCCTGCCACAGGAACGTGTTTTCTAGAAACTTTTGATCCATTCCTACAACTTTCTGCATTAAAACAATGCAAGCCATGTTGGGGCAAATTCTCGGCGAGACAGAGAAAATGAGCTACAGCAAAGGAGAGAAGACTACAAAAACCCCACTACTGATTACTCGTTCCACAACGGAATGAAATTTGTCTCAGTGAAATAAATTAGTTAATAAACTGCTTCTCCGAACTGATTCAACAGGCTGAGCACTAGACGAATTGGAAAATTTCTCATCAGAGACATTTCGAAAATCCGACGGTCCTCTGACCACAAAATCCACTGCTATTCATCCCAAATTGTGCTAAAAGCCACTAATAGTACTCTCGTCACACCAATCGAATCGCTCAGTGCCACATGAACTCCATTATTCACTGAAAATTCACAGACCTGTGGAAAATTTCAATAAATTCCACAGCTTGTAAGGACAAAGTAATTTCAAGAATGAATATTTTTGTTTTATTTGTATATATTACATTTTTATGTGGGTCATATTCAAATAAAATAAGTTTTTTACATAGGGGATGTCCATAAACCACGTTACTAATTTGAGTGGGTCGTGCAAAAAACTACGATTGCTAATAGGAGGTGGGGAGGGGGGTCAGTAAAAGTAATATTACGAACTCAAATAATATTTAGTACGTTTCCTCAAGATAAATTGATGAATTTGATATGTTTCAAAATCACTTTTATATTTCAGAATTCACACTCTTTCTCCTGTTCCCCTCTTTAATCCTTCTTGCATTAATTTGTATTTTGCTCCTGTTTTGAGAAACTTCCCACTCTTCTCATTTTTCGCTCAAATACGATCTGAATTAACACAACCCAATAGGAAAATCCAACTACTATTGGTTGAAAAGACTACTATTATATTGTTGGGTTGTAATATATCTCGTTTGGTTAACAATTCTACTATTTGGTTAAAAATATAATCATTTGTTTGAAAATTCAACTATTTTGATAAAAAGTCATATTTTTAGTAAAAAAATTCATCTATCTCGTTGAAAGGTGAACTACTTTGTTAAAAAATTATGTTTTTGATTGAAGATGTATATATTTCATTTTTAGAAAATTAATATTCTTGGTTGAAAAATCATCATTCATCATCATTTTTTTTGTCGAACTTTCAATCTTGTTAGGTCGGAATATCAATTATTACTTGTTTCGTTGAAAATTCATTTGTTTTGGTTGAAAAATAAACTACTTGGTTTAAAGTTAAGCTGCTTAAAAAAAATCCTTTTTCTTGGTTGAATATTCATTATTTTAGTTGAAGATTCATTTCTTCGGTTGAAAAATTAACTATCTTTTTTGAAATTCATTTTTCTGGCTTGAATATTTAATAATTTAGTAGAAAATTAAACTGAAAACTAAGTTTTTTGTTGAAAATTAAACTATTTTGATGAAAATTGGACTATTTATTATAGAATTACCTCTTTTGTTGAAAAATCATATTATCTGGTTAAAAATGGAACTGTTTTGTAGATAATTGATCTTTCTAGCTACTAAATTCAACGTTTTTGGCAATGATAAATAAATATTGTTGAAAATTCGTCTTTTTGGTTGGAAAATTATATTTGTTGAAAATTCATCATTTGGCTGAGAAATCCAATATTTGGCTAAAAACTCGTCTTTTTTGGTTGAATTCAATTAGTTGAAGATAATTTTTTTCAACTGAATATTTAACAATGTCATTTTGCCTTAAAACAATAGCTTTTTGGATGTAAATTTACCTATTTGATTGAAAATTCGTCTTTATTAATTGAAAGGTCATCTATTTGGTTCAGGATTCAATTATTCAAGTTGAAAATTTAACTCTAATGAATTTTTTTTTGGCTCTAAAATAGAACGGTTTGCGCTTGAATTTCAATCTTATTCGATTATCGAAAATTGAACTGTTTTGTGAAAAATTCGGTCTCTTGGATTGAAAATTTAACTACTTAAGTTAAAAGTTGAATTATTTTGTTGAAAATTCATCTCTTCGGCTTGAAAGTTAAACTATTTGATTTTTAATGCAACCGTTTGGGTAAAAATTAATTTTATGGTTAAAAATTCGCAGTTTTGGGTTAAAAATTCATCTATTTTGGTAAGAAATATTTTTTTTTTGAAAATTCAAATATCACTTTTAGAGATTACTTGTTTATGGACAGCCCTGCATGGCTATCATTTGGATTTTTTACGAAAGATTTAAAACTGATTTCCTACAAAGGATGTCAAATGAACATTTTAGATACATATATGATAGTGGCAGTGGGGTCAAATAATATCCAGCGAGTTTCCTGTCGAGTGAATTTTTGTTATTGCGTGGGACATGATTGATGAGCTTGCTCAAGCGTAGGAGTAGTAATATTAATAAAAAAAAATATTATTCTATATGAACCTTTTTCTTGATTAACTTTTTTTTTTAATTTTTACTAATCATTTTTGCCCCCAAAAACATTAAAACTACTAAGCTTGAATATTAAGCAAGGTTGACTTAATAATTTCACACAAATTCTTCATCACCATTTTTTTCTTCATAATCTTTTTAAAAGTAACAAAATGTAGTTTGAATAAAATTTTGAGAACAAATAGGAATGATGAAATATCACGAAATTGATTTTAATACTAATGTAGTGTATGCAACCGTATTTTATATAATAATGCTCATTATTTATGTATTTTCAAATGAATTATGGGAGAAATTGATGACAATCCATTTTAAATGAGAGGAAAAATACTTATGATTCCAAAAAGTTCAGTTTCCAGATATTTAAGGTAATAGGGCACTACTGTTTTTTTTGAAATTACAAATACATTTTCTGAATTTTCAGTGAGTTCCAGCAGGCAAATTAAGAAATTATTTAACTTTTTTCTTCTTGGAACATTTTTTTGGATGTCTCAAGACTTGTGTTGCACGGAAAAAATACCAATATCAAGTAAATAAAAAAATATATATCCCGAAAACTGTATGGGACACGACTGCTACAAGTTTTATAGACAGGTATATATGCTATAACTTTAGATTTAAGAAACTTACATCAGTATAATAAATTTTTCATTGTCCTTGCAAATTTTCTGAATATCATTTATCATTTATTATATAACATTTATGGATATCATTTGTTTCGCATTCAAAATGACAGCATGAATTCATTATATTCGAAAATAGGACACAAAAAAATGATACCATAAAAATAGATCTCTAGTTTTTACAGTGTTAATAGTTTACATCCGAATAAGTGTTTTAAAAATCTGATATGTATTTGAAAACTTTATAGTTTTTAGCAAGAACTAAGGACGTAAAAGTGTTATTGGACTCCTGATAAGAAAGCAAATAAAGTTTCATAGAAATACCGTATGCGAGAGGAAATAGTACTAAAGTATCAACTGGTTTAGAAAATATTTAAATCCAAATATAGTACTTAGGACTTGTAAATATTTGAAACAAAATTAGTTTTGTGTATTTCAGCAGAATCTTTCTGAAACAGAAATAAAGGGTCTTGTGCGATTTATTTTGAATTCACTAACTTGTTGAGATAAAATTTCTTAAAGCTTATGTTGCCTGTTCCCGTAATACCGGAAAACTTTTTCCAATGAAACTTTCTCCGTCTTAATTTTCCAACACCTCTGCTCAGAAGTGGATGTTTGTTTTACCATAAAATGATAATATAGATTTTGGAAAATGTTATTTCTGTTGCCTGAGAAATTCTGATTTTTTGTTTGAAATAAAAATTGATACACAATTTCGGAATTATTCAAAATATATTTAAAGTGGTGGTGAACACCTTAAAAAATACTAAGTTTTTTTTGCACTCCGTTTGGCAGTCTATCCACATTTTCAATCGTTTTCTTAATTTATTAGAAATCATTAAAGAAGTGTTGCTGAATTCCTTGCGAAAATATGAGTGTCACTGAGTGAAACAAAACTTCGGGGACATACTATTAAGTATAATTAAGCAATATTTATTTAAATATTTATCTAATATTTACAATATATATCTCTGCGTAATTTTTAAATAACTCAACCTAATACAAATGATCTGTATGAGTATAAATTATGATTCCAAAAATTGTGTTATCAATTATTTATCAGTTTTATATGCGAATTTATATTTGAATTTATATTTATATTCATATTATAAATATCTATATTTTCACCAAGTGAAAATTCAAGATATATTTTGATTTTAAATTTCTGAATAAAAGCAACCAAAATTTTGAAACTTTTCTAAAAACTGCTTCGATGTAATTACTTTAATACAGTATAATTAAGAAATACGTATCAGATCATCCGAATAGGTGAAACGGGCTGGACTTCAATTTCACAACTTTTTTTCAACGATCGCCATTAAATTTAAAAATTCAAAACGTTTCTATTGAAATGAGGCTTATTAATAAATGCTTGAAAAATGTAAAGTGGAATCTTTCTAGTTCTTTTGCCTAAAAAAAATTTCTTGCAACAGGACCAAAAAGTTCTTTCCTCTTTCAACTCATTTAGCAGAAATAATTTCTCTGAGCATTTGTAAAAATTTGGAAAAAATGAAAATTTCTAGCACTTGTCCCACAAATGAATTGGAATTTGTAAGAATAAAAAGAAATCGAAGAGTTTTTTCTAGTACTTTTGTCCCAAAGAACTCATGGTCGAATTAAAAAAAAAAAAAAATTTCACAATATTTTACCCTCAAAATAGAACTAAAATACTGATTTCAGAGATCAAGAATCATATTTGTAGTACAGAACAATTTTAGAACGAACATTATGTTCATCTGCGTTACGGTTAATACAAGCGTGATAAAGTACTTACCTAAACTAAATTAAAATAAGCTATAATTCAATAAGTATTATCAATTTTAAGAATCTTATTTAAATTATAACATTTTTCAGCTGAAAAAATGGAACGTTCAGAAGCGCATTCCAAGAGGATGATTATTGACAACTTTCAATGAATACCGTAAGCCGGGGCTAATCGGGACAAGCTGGTGTAACCATATCACAAATAATTTCATGTTTTATAATTTTATTGATCTTTTTCTGGAAGAAAATCCGACAGATTTTTAATTATTTTTCGTGAAATAAGTGTGAAATTTTCTTTTAGAGACTGTTTCGTTCAGTTTAATTTGCCCTAAAATAACAACAGCAACTTATAATTTATGATATTTTGACATTCAGTATCACAAAATAGCAAAAATGGTGACAATCTATGTATTTACAGCATTAATATCTAATTATCTGAACGAGACGACTCGAGCTGAAATTCGAATAAATAGCGGAACACATATAGTAATCTATAAAAGAGTTACCGAAGTCACTGAGTGTAACCGATTTAAATGAACAATTTATTTAAAATACTGCAAATTATTATTTTTTGCTTTCGGTTTAGCAGTATATCCACATTTTCAATCGTCTTCTTATTTTATTAGAAGTCATTTCAAAAGTGTCAACTAATTCGGTGATAGGAATGTCATGGATGTCACGAATGTGACACGATATGTCACCGAGTGGAAATTTGAGTTATATTGTAATTTATCATTTCTCAAATAACTCAATCAAAAATTCTATTAAATAATGGAAATGGGAACGATGGCCGGCACTCAAATTTGTCAACCTTTTGACAACGACAAATATGATCACTTATAAAAAGATTTGAATAAAAATAAAGCGTAACTTTTCTAGTACCTTCGTCCCTATCAGGTTATGAAAAGGATTTTAAGAAAAGTTGAAACTTCCTTTTTCGCTCTGGTAGTTCTAAATTTATAGCCTTTTGAATTAAAGCATTGAAAGTTGACGCATTGGAAAAGTTTTTACAGACTTTTGAAGTTTGGGTGCGTATGAAAATAAAAAAATTTAAGGAGAAGCAGCGAAAGATAGTGAATGTACTTGAGCTTATGTTATTGAATAAGATCATGAGATAGGGTAGACCGTGGTAGTGTCGTTTTGGTTAATATTCATTGCTTTGCACAAAGTTATTACCACGTGGAATTGATGTGTATTTTACTTTTTTATTTCGTGTCCTACATTATTGTTTATCATATTTCCATATGTATTAATTATTTTAATAAAACAATGGTTTCATAATGAAGATATTTCCAACAAGCTGCATTCGTACGACACATCTTAGCATCAAAAATTCAATGGTTTTGTTTGTGAGAATATTATTAATCGGGATAATAACATTTAAACGTATGTAGTAAGTAAGAAAAGTTTTTTTTCAATGAAAAATAGTGATTACTAGGATCAAACCTCTCCTTCGTTGAGATTCTGCTGGATGGCGACTATATTTACCGAATAAATAAGAATATCTGCGTTACCGAAGATTGAAAAAGAGAATAATTCTGTGTTTTACACGCTTTTCGTTTTGAGGTAAGAGCCTTATCGTATCATCGACTAAATTCATGGTAGAGTTACCATCCAAGCCTTTGTCAACTATTTTGTTGCTCACCGCTGCACGATGAAGAACCCTAAACTATTTTCTAAATTTAACATATTTTGGACTTCAATGAGGATTAATTTTCATAATTACGCGATGAAACAATGTTTCATCTATCAGAATATCAAAGTTTCATGCTGTCAGTATTTAAATAATGTTGCAAGCGTTATATTCCGACCAGCGAATCTCCAATTATTTTGATGTCAAAACTGTTTTCTATACAATTTGTCTATTGCAGCCTAAATTTTCAAGAGTCCATATCATGCCCATATCAACATTTTTATAATAAAATGGATTTATGTAATTTGAATGAGAATTGCAATATTTGAGGAGTAACAATGTTATTTGCAAAGATGCCTTTCCCCCTTGGTTGTTGCCACCCGGTCTACCCTCTGATGTTAAATACCCCAAAGGATTCGGAGTTCAGTGACGTATCATTGCAAACAAGGGATCAATTTTCGAATCAGCGACTCTGACCATTCCGACACAGCATGCTTTCATGCAAATATATGATAATTCCGGTGCGATGGGCGGAAGCGAGACCTCTTTTGGCTCTTGATATTTGTCCATATGTCTATTCCTGTCTTCACTCAAACTCGACAAGACACGGAACATGGAAATATGATCGTCATAGGATGCGGAGTTTCCAGGCGGAAAGGACCATGAAAGAACCAGCCTTAAGCGATTTTCATACAAATTCCGAAGCCGATGGTAATCATACTGAAATTAAGGTCATCCATCACCCTAGGCCATTCTACTCTGCGTTCCACTTAATAGTATTCTGCTGAGCGACGTAATTTTAACTCACACCCCAACCGCATACATCGCATTCCATTGCAGGTTCAAGACTAATATCCAGTTATTTTTAGCACGAATTATGGATTCTTGAATTTTTTCTTAAGATTGAAGAAATTATTTCTTCTTCAAGTGTAAGTTAAGTAAAGCATATAGAATAAGGTTTTTATTATACGGGCGTCCCAGTAGTCAAGGTACATTTTCATATTTTTGAATTCCTCATAAAAAATGGAGTTTAAAACAACAATAAAAATTTGTTATAAAGTTAGTCATTAATGAGTAATCAACAATTGAAGCTTAACCAATCGGAAGCATGCGTTAAATGTCACCGATGAGGGTGTGTACGCAATAGAAAAATTTTTAATTTGCAAGAGGTTGTGAATATCAATGGTGCAACTTCACACGGCAACTGAGAGACGAGATTCTTAGAAAATATCTTTTCCTGTAGAATACACGTTGAATTATTTTAACTTCCTGCAAGTGTTTGTAATTCGGTAGAATTTGAACGAATTCTTAGAATTCACTTGAGGTCCTTTGAATTCTTTTGAAGTTTTTTGCAATTATCTTGAAACCTTTACAGTACATTATAAATTATTTTGAATTTCTCCAAGTCTTTTGTATTATCTGGAATCTACTTGAATCTCTGAATTTTCTGAATTCTTGTCAATTGTCTGAATTCTCTGAACTCTATCAAATTCTCCGAAATCTTTTGAATTCTATGAATACTTTTGTGTTCTCTAAATTTTTTTGAAATTCTATAATTTTCTTCTGATGCTGGGGATGCTCTTGACGTTTGTGAATTCTTCTAAATTCTCCAAATTCTTTTTAATTCTTAGAATTCTTCTTAATTCTCTGAATTTTTCCGCTATTCTCTGAATTCCACCGAATTCTCTAGATTCTTCTCAATAGTCTGAATTCTTTTAAATGCTCTTAACTCTTTTAAATTCTCTGAAATATTTTGAATTTGTTTGCACTCTGTGAGTTCTTCCGAATTTTCTGAATTCTTCTTAATTCTTTTAATTCTTCTTAATTTTATGAATTCTTCCGCTATTCTCTGAATTTTTCCGCATTTCTTCCGAATTCTCTGAATTACTTCGAATTCTCTGAATTCTTCTGAACGCTCTGAATTTTTCCGAATTCTGTGGATTCTTCTAAATTCTTCCAAATTCTTTGAATTCTCCAAATTTTCATAAAATATTCTGAACTCTCTAAACTGTTTTGAATTTTTTGAATTCTCGGTATCACTGAATTTCTAAATTTTTTTTAATTATCTTAAAATCATTAGAATTTTTGATTCTGTAGAATTCACACGAGTTCTACAGAAATTTTATAGCTTTTCGTCTTAATTCTCTTGAAATCTTTATAAAACACCATGAATTGATCTGAATTTCTGCAAGTCTTTTGTATTCTATGAACTCTCC
>JAABKJ010010413.1:0-10976 GCA_011634705.1 Andricus grossulariae
TTATGAAATCATTCAGTTTATAATGTGTAATTATAAAATCTTTTACCATCAAAGTTTTTCATTTTACATCTTCATTTCTAAGGGTACATTGTCTATTAAAAGAATGTTAAAATGCAGTTTTGAAGACTTACACAATACAGGATAATTAACTTTTGAAACTGAAATTTTTTGACAAAAATGTTTCAAGTTAATCAACTGTAAACATAAATTAATTAATTTCGTGTATTCAAAATTCAACAATAATTGATTGATTTTACAGGGCGATTCTGAATCTGATAAAATTAAGCAAATCTGTGTTTTTAGTCTAAAATATATCATTTTTGACGACTTCAATTTGAAAATTCTTAATTAGGAAAAAGAACAATTTTTTAATAGTCAGCAATGTTTGACTGTTCATTCGAAATGAACAATTATAAATGAAATGTTCAAAACTAAACCATTTAAAACTGAATAGTTTGAAACAGAAAGCCTTGAATCGTTAAAATTTCGGGCATCTTAACTCAAACTTCGAACGTTACAATGTTAATTTTAATTGTTCTAATTAAAAAAAAATTATTTTCAAGTGAAAATGTCTAATTTTGATGCATAAATATCACATGAAAATTTATTAATTCAAAACAAAGATCGAGTAAGTTGTGGAGATATTTAGAAGTTTTAAAGGAAATTTTGAAGCTTTTGAAGATTTTGAAAGGTTTAAGGTAATATAAATATTGTCTCAATATTCATGGGTAAATTTGTAATGATTTTTCTTTTGAAAAATTAATTTAAACAGAATATTTAAGAATATTTTGAAACGAAAGAAAATTTTGATGTATAAATACAAATTGAACAATTATAAATTTGGAAAAAATTGGAATAAGTTTAAGAGATATTGAGAAGTTTTGACAAATTTTCAAGAATGATTGAAAATTTGTGAGGATTCCAAAAAATGTAAAATAAAATGTAGATTTTTGAAGATTTCTAAATAAAATTATGTTGCTTTTCAGGGAATTTGAAAGGTTTCAAGATAATAAATTTTGTTCTAAAGTTTCTGGAAAAATGTAAAGTGATTGTTTAATAAAAAAAATATAGTTTTAAGAGGATGTTTTAAAATATTTCCAAACAAATTTGGATGTATAAATAACAATTGAAAAATTATTCATGTACAACGACTTGACATTAAAATAATTTAACTTCTAATTTAAAAAGTGGTCAATTCAAAAAAATGGTAATCTTTCAATTTTTAATGTTTCTGACTTAAAATTGCGTAAAACGATATAATTCTGAAAATTTATAAATTTTTTGATTCATTCTTCAATTCAGAGAATTGACCATAATAGAGTGCATTCATAATTAATACAAATTTAGATTCGTTAAAACGATTACTTCAGACAAATAATTTTTAAGAATAAGAAAACGTCTGCCTCAGCCCGGATCTGAACCGAAAATATGAATATCGCAAAGATTGGAAATAGACGCCTACATTTTTCTGTTTGAAAATAATTTGTTTATAGTTTATGCTTGACGTAGAAAATTTTATGAATATTTTATACTTGTTGATCAATGATTATACCATGACACACAAGACACAGCTTGTAAATATAAAAACATGGTTTCTATTTAAACATTTGTTAATTGTGTTTATAACATTCATGATTAATATATTTATATAATTTATAATGAACATTCAAGGCGAAGAAATAACTTTGAAATTATTATTAAACTCCCCCTTGAGAGTTGATGGGAAGGGGAATAATTGGATGGCCCCCCCTAGAGCCCTTCTCTGGATCCGCGCCTCTTTTTAAATACCCTTTAAAACTTGATAACTGAATTGCTTGATTCCTTTGTCAATTTTGAGTATATTTTTTTCATTTTCAAACCTACAAAAGATCAAACAAAGCGTATAAAACACAATCACGACAATTAAAGCAGTGCATGTTAAACTCTGAAGTCCACTTTTTGAAGAAATTGAGTTTTCTTCAAAAATCATACTTGCTGGAATTTTTACACCGGTTTCAGTGTAAAAAATTAAGGTTTTGCAATTTTTTATCCTAAAATTCAGTAGTTAAATGCTTGTTAACAATTCAGCTGTCATAGTAAGATTTTATCAAGTATTTATGAAATGGAAATATTATTATCAAAATTAAAAAATGTTGTACTGGTACTACAAATGTTCTATTTTCATTATTCTATTAGATTATAAAGCTGAAAATGTATATTTTGTTTCTGATTATCTTCGCAATTAACTTCGCAAGATTACGAAAAATCTAGGTTAGAAAAAAATGGTGCCAATAAATGGTAATAGAGAGTTAATAAGACCAAAGGGGAGGGGGCGCGAAAAGAGAAGAAGGGCAGGTAATAGTGGTCAGGGGATAGGATGGGAGAAAGAAGATATGTTAGGATCGAAGAAAAAGTAAGAGCTGGTATGAGGGATAGAGCTAAAAGGAGTATACGGGAGAAGAAGGTGATAGGGTCTAAAGGGGTGAAAGGGTTCAAAGGGGAGAATGATACGGAAAGAGGAGAGGAGCATGTAAGATAGAGGCAGGGTTATAAAGAGGAGAGTAAATGAGCAAGGAGAGGAAAAAGAGTGAGAGGGAGTATGAGGAATGGGATTAAAAGGGATAAACAATAGAAAAGTGCAATAAGGTTAAAAGGTGCTCGACTGAGGCAAGGAGGGGGATAGAATGGGTGAATAGTGAAGTGGTATGAGGAACGGGTTCAACAGGGCTGGGTAAGGTGAAATTGAGATAGGGGTAAAACCGGTTGGCAAGGGCAAGGCGAGGAGTAAGATAGGAGAATGGATGGGGGGTACCAGTAGTAAGAGCAAAAGTGGTAAAAAAGGGAAAAGGAGAATGGGTGATTCGGATGAAGGGTCTTCGCGAGGCGAGATGAAGGTGTAAGGTGATAAGGGATAGAAGTGATAGGGTATGATAGATTGGGGTGAGAGAGGTGGACAAAGGGGCATAGATATTTGGGTCAAATGCGTTCACGAGAAGTTAGAAGGGGGTAAAGGGAGAGAAGGAAGATGTATAATAAAAGGGAAAAGGGGAAGAAGTGCAGTAGGCGCGAGTGGTAAAGAAAGGAAGGGTAAAAATGGTGAGCGAAGGAAAATTGAGATTAGGATAAAAGTGGTAGGCACGGAGGGGGAAAAATGTTGTTTTTTCATATTTTCAAAAAGTTGTAGATTGTAAGAAGTTGTTTGAGTAGAGATGCCTCTGAAAGCTTAAAACTGAAGGTTTTCCGACTCGCATTGCATCCAATTATGCGAGATAAACAACAAGGGTGGATGGTGGGTACAAAGTATCTCGCTATTCAGAAAAGGTTGGGTCGAACGCTGGTTACTCGGGCAACAACATCGTGGTCCCCAATGTGCAGAAACAGGCTATGGGAGCCAATATAGTCGGAGTATGGCCCCTCTGGGATTCGATTTTCCCTTCCTAGTTCACCTACCGGCTACTGGCTACTGGCTACTGGCTACCCCATCCCCGTCACATCATTGCTACAAACCCTCGACCAGCGCCCAAATACCATCGGACGTTATGCATATGACGTACAATTGTAAATACTATACACCATACGCCACTCGAGATATTATATATAAACACTGCCTTGTTGGATGCTACCCAATCGACACAAATTTCATGAAATTCAGATTATTTTTTCTGATAGGGTCTTAAAAGGCAATATTAGAGGAGGTATATAAGACATAATAAATATGTTTTTTTCTAATGAGTCATCCTCATAATAATCAATAGTCATTAGTATCTATTGTATTGTTATTATTTATATCGAAAATAATTCAGATACGAGGAGTTAATTACTCGAATTTTTGGCTTACACTAGATTTCAATGGGTTTGAAAAAGATTGCACATCTATGTGACTGAAAAATTATGTATGAGATTGCAAAAGAATCCATGGATTCTATAGATTATGGATATTTTTCTAGACTTTATAGAGATTGCATAGCCCTTAAGAAAAAAATTTTAATAATGATTTTTCTATCATTTTTTCGCGATTATAGGAAATTCATTATAGAAAATTATTATATAGAAAACGATTATAGGATAATCAGCGTTGGAATAAACAATACGAAAGTTTATAACACAGAAAAAAGTTAGGGTCATATTGACTCGAATATAAAACCAAATATTTTCAAATCCATTAAAGTCTTTGAAATCTGTTTAAATCTATGAAAATCCCTAGAAATTCTTAGAAACCCCCTCGAAAATGAAAAAGTTATCTCCTACAGTTCTCTAGAAGCACGTTGAAATCCCTTGAAATTTGTAAAATCCCCCAAGATATTTAAAATAATTATAGGTCCCATAAAATCCCCTAAATCTGGTAAAATTCCTTGAAATTTGTTCAAATCTTTTGAACATCAACAAAAATTGTTGACATCCCTTGATATTTTTTAAACCTTTTAAAATTTTTTGCAACTTTTTTAAACAACTCAAAATCTTTAAAATCCTTTGAAATATTGTCAATTCCTTCATATCCCTTGAAATTGTTCAAATCCGTAGAACTCCCTTGAAATGAAATTTAATTTATTCCTTAATGTTCTCTATAAATT
This sequence comes from Andricus grossulariae, assembly GCA_011634705.1. NCBI lineage: Eukaryota > Metazoa > Arthropoda > Insecta > Hymenoptera > Cynipidae > Andricus > Andricus grossulariae. The sequence goes on from JAABKJ010010413.1 coordinate 4,551, forward strand.
CGTTAAAATCTCTGGAAATCTTTTGAAATTGTAAATATTCATTAAAATCTATGAAAATCATTCCAAACACCTTGAATGTAAATTGAATAAAACGTATTCGTTAAAGTTCTCTAAAAAAATTTATAATCGCAAGAAATCTTCAAACTCCTTTGAAATTTTTGAAAATTCAATCCAATTCTTCATCAGAATCAATAGGAATCCCTTTAAAATTTATTCTCTAGAATTCAGTTCAATAGAAATCCCTTCAAATCTTTGTAATTAATTTCAATTTCATTTATTTTCCAAAATTCTCCAGAAATTTTTTGAAAGCTGTGGAAATCCTACAAAATTATTTAAAATTCTTTCCTTTGGGATCCCTCAGAGTCCTTCGAAATCTTACCTTTGGATATCGTGAAATCCCCAACAAAAACACTACGTGTGAAAAAACTCTGCCACATACCTGTATGAAACATCTACATATAATTAATTTATTAAATAATTATTTTGTTTAATAAGAAAAATAAATTGATATTTCAGAGGAATAGAACAAAGAAAGAAACATTTCGCAGGTCTGTAACATAATAAATAATTATTATTCTTGCAATATTGTTACACTTATATTTAACCCTTGAAATTGTATTTTATTTGTCCCTTGAAATCCTGTGGAATTCCTTTGTATTTCTTAAATTGTTAGGAAATCTTTGAAATCATTTAAAATCTGAAATTTTTATAAAATCTGACGAAATCGCTTAAAATCCATGGAAATTTGCTAGAATCCTTTGAAATTCAATAAAATCTATTAATGCATCTGAAATCGTTCAACTCAATGAATTCTGCAAAAAAATTTGAAATCGGTGGAATTCTGTGAAAGTAATTGAAATAATTTGCAACTCTACGCTAAATAAATAAATCATTCGTTTGTAGTTTCTTTATTTTTTGCATCAATTCTTTCAATATTTCAACATAATTTTATTTCTGTAATGATTTCTCTAGCATCGCGAAAAAATTACAAACAATGAATTTTGGGAAAATCATTATAGACCTGTACTGAATTTTCTATAATATTTTTTTTGAAATTCTCTAAAATCCCTTGAAATTGATTAAAATCCATTGATATATTTAAAATTTGATTGGAAGGGATTTTAAAAGATTGCATGGGATTGTTCGAGATTGCGTAAAATTGCAGAAGTAATTAGCCCCTTGTTCAGATAGTATTGAATATAATAAATTCTAATGGTTTAAATTTGTAAATGATATATATTAAATTCAGTGACATATACTGCACCATAGAACAAGAAGTCATTCGGCAGAAATCTCTATTCATATTTTAAATACAATTTTAAACAAAACTATTTTTTTTTCATCTAAAGTTGAAGGGTTGCAGTAAAGAACTAGATTACCAACATTTTTATCGAAAATGGGTTTATTGTATAAAAAATTCTTAAATCATCAAATACACACTTAGGTAAAAGGATTTTTCCAGAATATCGTTTTTTGATGCAATAATTAAATCGAACAAAATATATTAAAATTTTTATTTAAAATTTAGTTACAATTTTAAGGTAGTAATCATTTTTATCAACCTTTAAGCATTTAATGAAGAAAAATAATATATTTTCTTCTTTTTTGCGGACTTTTAGTCAAAAATATCGTCACACTGTATTATCGCGATCTGCAATTTTTATTTTCTCGGTACAGAATAATTTTTTTGGATCAGACATTTTTTATTTGCATTCAGCATCGATTGATTTTAAAAATCAATGCAACTTCAATCTCGAAATTCTCGGTTGATTCTTTCGGAATTGGCTCACTTTTTTACAATAAAGCTTTATTATCCCGTATCGAGAAACGTAATATCTTAAAAGCATGATTTTATTCTATTTTCAAACTGGAAATTGAATTTTTTAACGCAATCCGCAGGCGAATCACTCTTTTGAAAAATAGCTCTCCAAAATTTAATTGTCGCATTAAGAAAAAATTGTTTCTTAAGTGGCTTCGAGTTTCAAACACTTTATCATAAATAATAATAGACTTTTTTGTATTTAAAGGTGATTTTTGTTTTTCAGACTACTTACAAGATGGGAGACTTTCTTCAGTGCAAGGTCCAGATTTGGAGAACCAAAACAGCCTCGACAGTGGTAAGTTTAATTCTTTAAAAATGATCGATTCTTGAGCTCCGTATTGCGTTTAAACAATATTTTTTTCAATATAAAAATATTTTCAGTATAAATAAATACGTAGACTCATAACTATTTATGTTACGAATTGATTCTAGGTTATGAATGCTTTCACAAAATATTCCTCAAATTAAATTAATTTTGTACTTTTGCCCCTTAAACCTTCTTTATATATTAAATAAAAGAAACATAACCATGCAAGGAAGGTAAGCACAGAAATTAATCAAACTTACTCCTTTTCATATCATTGAGAAATTAAAACTTCCCTAAAAATAATTTAATTACAAGACATGCAATCTTTGAAAGTCGCCAGAAATTAATGTAAAAATCTTCCAATCGATATAAATTTTGAGAAAAACTATATAAAAGTAAGACAAAACAAGTTACATTCATAAGTTGCTTTTTATAAAAGAAAAATTATCTAAGCAAAAAAATGCATCTCTATAAATTATCTCTAAGATTTAAACAAATTTATTTCGTGGTCCAGCAGACCGGTTCTTTTTTTAATAAAATGCTTTTTTCATTAGCGCTGTTAATGAATTCCATGAGCTTGGTACGGGTAAAACTTTTTTTTTTTAGTGAAAACCATCATTCTGATTTATGGCAAATTAAAAAAAAAATTAGCGGCAGTTATTGCTTACCCGCAAATCTGCTTTTGTGAATAAAATCCTTATTTTATTTGAATAACCACTATTGGAGGAATCTAATCAGTGAACTATATTACTCCCATCTGTACCACTTTTGAAAAATAATATTTAAATGATATTTCGCTTTTTTGATTTTTAGAACTCCGATATATCAATGAACAGCATGTATTTTGAATAAGATTCTGAATTTTATTCACAAAAAGGCCCCTTGAGATTCCTAAATACTATTTTCTACATTTAGTACGAATTTCTTTAAAAATTCGGTTTAACAACAAGAAATATGTTAGTAAAGAAAAACCTTATTGAACCACCCTATTACACACATTCCGATCCCAATATTTTTTTTAAATAGTCTTACTTTGTTGGAAATGAATTTTCTTTGGTAGAACATTCATCTCTTTGGTTAAAAATTTAATTATTTTGTTGAAAACTTGTCTTTTCCTGTAAAAAATTAATTTTCTCGGTTAGAGAATCATCTTTTTGGTTGAATGTTGAACTCTTGTTGAAAATTCAGTTTTTTTAAGATTCGCCATTTTAGTTTAATGTTCAATTCTTCGTTTAAAAATTTAGCTACTTTGTTGAAAAGTCGTTATTTTTTGCTTGAGGAATAATTTTATTAACTGAAAATATTACTATTCCATTTGTAGTTGAAACTTAATATTTTTAATTGCAAATTCTTCATTTTGAGTTGGAATGTCAACTATCTGGTTTAAAACTCGTGTGTTTTGTTAAGGATTTTACTTTTTTGGTAAAAAATTAATGTTCTTGATTGAAAATGCACCCTTTTTGATTGAAAACGCATCTTTTGGGTTAAAAATTAATCTGTTTTGGTTGTGGATTCAACTATTCTGTTGAAAAGTCGTCATTTTTTATTGAATTCAACTATCTTCGATTTCAAATTAAAATCTGTTTCGGTAAATTAACCTTTTGTTGAAAATTCATATTTTCGGGTTGAAATTGAGACTATTTTATAGGAAATTCTCATTTTTGACTTCAAATTTTAAAAAATGACTAGAAAATTAAATCATTTGGTTAAAAATGAACTTTTTTGTTGAAAATTCTTATTTTTGGTTGAAAATTCTAATATTTTGGTAGGAAATTCAATTATTAAGTTAAAAATTAAACTACTCACTTGACAATTCAACTATTTTGTAGAAAATGGACTTTTTGTTGAAAAAAAAAATATATTTTCGGGTTGGAATTTAAACTGTTTTGTAGATAATTCATCTTTTTGGCTTCAACATTCAACAATTTTGTTGGAAATTCAATTCGTTCATAATTTTTTTTACACTTCCACCTTTGGTTAAAAATTTAACCATTTTGTTGAAAAAGAATTTTATAAACTGAAAATTTAACGATTTGACATTGGTTGAAAACTTGTCATTTTTAGTTGAAAATTCAACTATTTCGTGAAAAAATTGATCTTTTTCAATTGAAAATTAACTTTCTTGATGAAAATTGATCTTTTTCGGCTCGAAAGTGAACTGGTTTCTGAAACATTATACTTTAAAGCTTGAAAATTCAACTCTTCTGTTGAAAATTCGTTTTTTTTTTTTGTTTTTTGTTTTGTAAAAAGTTAATCTTCTTTGGAGGTTGTCCAGGTAGTGACGGTTTTCGATCTACTAGTTTGATTGTTTTTCAAAACTTTATTTGATTTCGAGCTTTCGCCCAGCGACGCCAGGCCTCATCAGGAATACATTAATTAGAAGGAACGTCCAACACTAGAAATAGAATAGGATTTTTTGTTAAAAAATGTATATGATGAAGAAAGACCAGTTACAGAAGTGGAAAATATAACATGTATTCTATTTACGTGACATGAACGGAATTGAAAAAAGTTTATTATGATGTCAAGAATGTTGACAATTATGAAAAATCCGTTATTGGTGAATGTTCTTTAATGGAAAAGATTATGTACTTTTTGTATTTACTCCACTCCTGGACAGGCAAAAGCATTTAATTAAATTAAATAAAAACAATTTTGGGCAGCACTCCGCATTGCGAGGGTGCCTGTCCAGGAGTGAAGGCCAAACAAAAAATAACCCTTACATGCGTAAGAGGATGTTCCTGTTTTGTGCGTAGGTGGGAGTAAAGACAGGCACGGGAGAGTTTTGAAAATTTTAAATTATTCGTATTCATTAGTTAAAATGCTAAGACTATGGTATACGTCACTTAAAAAGTTAGTGACTGATCTTTTGTTGATAGTATTATTATGCTTGATGATGTGGAACATTTTCTTAAATGTACGTTTATAATAATAACGTTCTTTACTTATGATCTTAGCTTTCGTAAAGTCAAAATTGTGGTCATAGGTATGTGAATGTTGTACTAAAGCAGTGCCTCTAGAGTCATTTCTACAATCATTTTTGTGTTCTCTTAGCCTATCTTTAAAATACCGCTCGGTTTGTCCTATGTATACGCGTCAACACCCACAAGGAACCAGATAAACTATAAGAGTTCTGATTTCAACAGGAATCATATCTTTAAATTTAGTAAAATACTGAAAAGGATCTTTTTCATACTTAAATGTGACAAGTAAATTAAACTTTCTAAAAATCCTTTTATAAAATCTAGCAAGTTCGTTGACAAAAGTAGAACTATAATCTTGTCTAGTAAGAAACCTGATAAATCGTTTAAAGTTAAGTAGGAAGGATTGGAATTTTTATTGTCTAAGTAGTCTAATCTTTTGTTAATGTATTTTTTATAAAAATGTGTTGGATAATCATTTGATCTGAGAGTGCGTTCAACAATTTTTAAATTTTGTTTTTCGAACCATATATCGAATAATGACACGGACCTGTCTACTAAATTATTTATTACCGAGATTTTATCTTTGAAAGCTATGTTAGCATTGAAATTTATATACCTGCCAGACCGGAATCTTTTCTATGCCAATTAGTGATAATATTATCGTTAGACTTAATTATGCGATGTCTAATCAATTAGTTTGGTTATTGTTCTCTATTTCAATTGTGAATTGAATGCGTGGGTGGTAAGCATTGCACTTATTAAGTAGGTCATTGATGTTGTCTTCATGTAAGCAGGTAAGCACATCATCGACATAGCGATAGTAAAACAGAAGTTTAAGAGGCAAGTTTTTCATAATATGACTCTCGAGGCTCTCCATCACAAGGTCCGATATTATACCAGATAAGGGGGACCCCACAGGGGTTCCAAACATTTGTTGGAAGAATTCATTTTGAAACATGCAGTAAGCATTATCCAAACAGAATTCCACCAATTCAAGAAACTGTGCAACAGGAATGTTAGTATACTATCTGATTTTCAACTAGTTAATTTGAATTGAAGTAACCAAAAATTCGCCTTCCATATTTAATTGAAGAAGAAATTTCTATGGATGAATGCAAATGAGTTAAAAACTCATATTTGTTTGTCAAAGGGTGCGACGTTTCGTTGGCATTGGTTCGCCAACCTTATCGGGCCAATTTATTGAAATAAAGAAACACCACATAAATAATACATATTTTTTCAGGCACATAGTGTAAGTTAAAAACAAATTAAAAAAATTACCGCTGACATTCACTAGTTAAAACATAAATTTTAACGCGTTCAAGTTAAATTAAATATGAAGGACCCATTTTGTTCGGTTGAAATGACAGTCT
>JAABKJ010010414.1:0-10976 GCA_011634705.1 Andricus grossulariae
ATCAAAGTTTCTAACGACGATACTTTCAATTTATGACATACGTTTGGCCCTATCCTAGAGTGGTTGACTCAGTCATTCAAAATTTCAACAACTAATTTTTTCCGTGTAGAAATAGATTTCTTAACAAAGAAAATGACTTTAAAAAAATTTACAACAAAATGCTTTAATTTTCAACAAAACAGTTAAATTTTCAACTAAACAGTTTCGTTTGCACAAAGAAGAACGTCGTCGCCCGTGCTTGAATCGGTGACGGAGCTGGTTGATGCCCGTGCAGGGGTCTCGAAGACAGGTTCCCCGACACGATCCGTCGAGGAAGAAGCTTCTGGAACGTCTGGAGATGAGGACCGAGGTTAAAAAATACTACTACTTACTATTACTTGAAACTACTTATTTTTTAACAAATTATAACTAATAATTAAAAATACTGGTTATTACGCTAAAATTATAAAATTTAGATGGATTAATGTACAGTATCCCAGCTTCATTTTCCGCAAGAACCGAGAAGCTGGGCCAAATAGCACGGCCGTTCAGGTTTATTTGTTTATAACTAATTATGAGGATAAAATGTATTTCAGGATTCATTAAATAATAATAAAACTCCGAACAGCTCTTATATTTCCATCTTAAAACTCTTGAAATCAATAAGTAAAGCGGTCATGTAAAAGAGAATTATGACAAGCTAAAAGAAACCTAACAAAGCTAATTATTTACAGTTGTTTGATTTATGTACGTGTGGACATTTCGGTATTTTCTGATGACTGTCTGACCCATTAAAATACCTTTAACTTTTTTATATTTTATTTTTTTATATTCACAATACGTTCCATCCAAATGCCCGGAATTTTCTATGATTTTGGAACATTTTGGGAAGCAAAAATATCTTCCGAAAATGTTCGTCAAATATGTCAGTTGAGTTCCCCGGCTCCGACCCAATGCATCGGAGAGAGAAAGAAGTTGAGAATAGAGAGAGAAAGCTAGTATAGATGAGAGGGAAAGAGCGCGCGTGAGTGAGAGAGAGAGACGGACGCTGGTGTACGTGCCTTGAGTGAAATGTCACGTAGCCAATTGCTTGAATTTTTCGGGGTTCTCAACTCAGCTATCTGACATACAACACTATTTTGACAAAAATGCAGCTATGATATTGAAACTTTCTCTTTTTTGTAGTTAATTAATATTCTTGGTCAAACATTTATCTTTTTGGTTAAAAATCCACTTCTTTTTTTGAAAATTCAACTTTTTTTTTAATTGTTTTTTTTAATTGAAACTTTTTTTTTTCAACTAATAATACTTAATATATTATTATATTGAAATTGGCAATATTATTAATTATTTTGTAAGCTTGAAAAATATTTATTGAAATATTCAAGATGCTCTAGTTAATTTTGTCATCATTTCTTCTATTGTTTGTAATAGCAAATATTGGTAAATTTTTATTTTCTAAGAAATATCCTTCTTTTTATTAGCATTATTTTTCCTTGCATCAGACACGTGAAAAACATCTTTAGTTTGCCTGTATGATAGTTGATTAAGACTGTTTTTTTCATTATTTGGTGATGGAATAACCCTGAAGTTTTAATATTGTCGAAACATTTTAATCAGAAAATTTTCACAATTAATTTACAGAAATAATAAAACTTAATTACGTGATAAAGATTTATCAAATTTAAATTTGTACAATTAAGAAAATACTTGTACTATGTTATTAATATAACTTCCTCAAATAAAGAGCATCATTATTTAATTTTATATGTTAAAGGAACTTTTCTACACATTTTTATATTCATAAGGGATTTTTACCCGATTACGTAGCATTTTTAAATTACGAATTTTTTGCACCATTAATTCTGTTTTTGACACTTTGGTAACACACTCTAATTTGTAAACTTTCTTACATTTTCAAAGCGATAAGAAAAATTAAATTATGCCCAAAAACTTATTTTGAAGAATTCGAAAAAAAAAATTGGAAGCTTTTGCATAATTATGAAAGATTTGAGATTACATTTTTTTCAAGATTTCGGCGAAAATTTAAAATGATTTAGGTTACATATTAAAAGAATAATTTTAAGTTTTCAAGATTTCGAAATGTGTAGAAAAAGAATATGCAGGACTTTGAAACCATTTTTTTAATTTTTCAAGATTAAACATTTTTTTTGGTAAACTGAATTTTTCAGGGTGTCAAGAGAACGAAAAAATGTTCTTATGATTAATAGGAAATTTTTAAATGTTTGTTTTGTAATGAATTCTAGTAGAAAATTAAAAAATAATACAAAACATTTTTAATTATTTTCTAAAATTTGGAAAAAAGAGTGTAAAAGATTTCAAAGCAAAGTTTTCCCAAAATACATAATTTTAGAACAAATATGAGTAAGTTTAAGAGATACTTAGACGTTTTAAAACGATTCAAAAATAATAAAAACTTATAAGATATTTGAGGAATTCTGTAAGGTTTCAAGAAAATAAAAAAAATTCTTTAGGTTCATAGAAAAAATTTTAATGATTTTTTTATTTTGAAGCAGAATTTCAAAAGAATTTGGCGAAAAATGTGAATAATTTAAAAATATTTAAAGGTTAACATTTTTTTAAATGATTCAAAAAAGAGTTTGAAGCAAAATGTTACAATTTGTATCTTTTTTTGGATGAAAATATAACTATCTGGTTGAAAACTGATATTTTTTAGTTAGAAATTCAACTAATTTTTTGAAAATTTATAAATTTTGTGAAAAATTCGCCTTTTTTGTAGAAAATTAATCTTTAAGGTTCAAAAGTCATCTTTTTGGTATCAAATTAAACTATTCCAGTTGAAGATTCATCATTTTAGTTGATAATTCATCAGTTTGGTTGAGAAGTAATTCCTTCAACTGAAAATTTGAATGTCCATTTTTGGTTGAAAATTGATCTTTTCTTTTTCAAAATTCAACAATTTGGATGAAAATTTGTCCTTTTTAATTGAAAATTCAACTATTTCTTTGAAAATTCACATATTTTTTCAAACATTGATTTTTTTTTGGTTGACAATTATCTTTTTCTTTGCAAGTTAATCTTCTTGATTAGAATTCTTCTTTTCGGATAAAAATTCATGTATTCCTGTTAAATATTGATCATTTGAGTTGAGAATCCATATTTTAGGTTGAAAATAAAATTCATTGAACGAAAGTTAAACTTTTTTGTTGAAAATTAATTATTTTGGTTGAAGATTCATCATTTTCATTAAAAATTCATTTCTTTGGTTGAAATACGAGCTATTTGATTAAAGAGTATAATTAAAAATTTGAAAACGGTTAATTTTCAATGTTCCGCGGTAGAAACTTCTTCATTTTTAATGTTTCCCATTTTATATTACTTTTTATTTACAACGTGTTTATAAAATAATTTAATTTCAAAGGTTTATCGTTGAAAAACTTGCGTGTTTTAACGGTAAAAATCACCTTAAATTTTGTTTTTGGTCCGAAAAATTGGTTTAATCAATTGTAATGTTAAATTATACTTTTATATGAGTAATAATAATTTAAAATTCTAGAATTCCAGAAGTTTCGATTCTGAAATATTCAACTTAGCTTTTAATTTGAAATTGTAAATTTTTAGTGAGTTCGAATTGAAAACAATAGAAAGTGACCAACTACCCATGGGAGAAAAATATTAAGTTATAAAAATGTCATATAATCGAATTTTCAACAAATGAAAAAAAAAACGCTTGGAGAAAAGTCGTATAAGACAAAATGAATTCGCAATTCTATCCATTTAGAAAATAAAAATCATGTTAGTTATTTAAATAGTCAGTTATGCATTGATATATCAAAAATTTAACCCATTTTAAAATATGCAGACTCACAATAATTATTTCGTGAGTTTTAACAATATTTATTGAAATATACAAGATGCTATAGTTAATTTGTTCATAGTTTAATCTATTGTTTGCAATAGCAGGTATTATAAAATTTTTATTTCTGAACAAATATCCTCCTTATTATTAGCATTATTTTTCATCGCACTAGATACGTGAAACTAATTTCCAGTTTGCCTGTATTATCATGGTTCAAATAAAATTGTTGTTTCATTGCATTCTCTGGTGACAAAATAACTCTGACGTTCTTATATTGTCGAAACATTCAGACAAGAAAAATGTCACAATTCATTTACAGAAATAATAAAATTTTATTACTCAGTAAAGATCTCTTTTTTACGCATTTAAATCAAACTTCTTTTTATCATTTTTACTTCTATGAGGAAAATATATTTTATTCATAATATTAATTTGTTAAACATATTCATATATGAAAATGATATAATTTTTAGTTAAACTATTAATCAAATTCATGTACTTTAGAATCAGATTGAAATCCAATTTAAATTTGTATCATTAAGAGAATACTAGTCCTATATTATAAACTTTACTTCATAAAGTAAAATACATTGTTATTTAATTTTACATATAAATAGTAATATTTCATTGTATTTTTATATTTATGCGGACTGAACAAAAACTATTATTTCTAATAAGTTTGCGAAAATATTGTACACCTATTACAATTTTTTAATAAATTTAACGATGTTTCAATCAATTTAATAATAAGCATGAGAACAAATTTTTCATAAAATTGAAATACATGAAATATTTCACCGTATATTAGAGGATTTAAAAAATTCCGAAAATGTCAACTGGCTTTAAATATTTCAGGGAATTTCCAAAAAGAATTAAAATTCTAAATTAGAACAGAACAAATTATAAGTCTGACTTGGAGCAGGGAATTTTCGAAAAGAATTCAACTTCAGGCACGTGTTTAGGATAAAAATGTTAAAAAGATTTATTGTCGAAGTGCAGTAGTAAAATAAAGTTTAATAAACCTTTTAAAATAAAATAAATATAATTTGGAATTATTTGAAACATGTGTGTCTCATGATACAGTAGATTGAGTTAGCTTATTCTCCTCGCATGTGCTTATCAATGATAACAAAAAATACAAGGTAATTAATTCAAAACTTTCTTTCTAGTTGGATGTCACCATATCACAGAAATATTTTCCAGGAATTTCAGATACATTGATTTAAACGCAAAATTTCGAATTTTAATGCGTTTTTACATGATTTTCAAAATACAGCCGCACTTACAGCCGAAACGAATTGAATGAAAAGATCAGGAAATATGAAATTTGGAACATTTGATGGGTGGCACAGCAAGAAGAATCGAGAACAAGCAGAATATTTCTATCATGTCAAGTTTCTAAAAAATGTTTTGGTAAACGCACTTTCCGCCAGTTTTTGAAGAAAAAAAATTAGGGCGCGAAGATGCTAATTTTCTCCACAACTTCCCCTGAATTTTCTGAGGAGTGGTTCACTTTCTTTTAATCAAAGTTTTCACGCATTTTTTCAGCAACTAATAATCTAGAAACCACATTCCCAGATTTTGAATAAATTGAGCCAATAAATTGACCAAGTGTCGTATAGTGCTTCTGTCGACGAGTTTAGGGCACTCGGGGAGGCCATTAAGTTTTCCTCGCTTCAAATTAACCTTGGCGCATTTTTCTAACTTAAACTCCATTCCAATCTTCCGAGTGCAGTCCTCGACGATTCATAGAGCTAGACCTAGTTGCTCTTTATTTCTAGGATAGATCTGGAGATAAATAGTGTAAAATACATGAGTGACCTTATGCTTTCGATATCCGGGTTTGCCGCATAAGGACTCTTGGGAATGTCGAAGTGCGAGAGATGGTGGCAATGATGTGAGGCAGAAGAGGAGAGGGCTTATTTTGTCGCCCTAAAAGACACCTCTCTGAAAGGTGACGTTGTTAGTTATCACACTAGGTTTTCCAGATGAGATGGTAAATCTGGTTTTCCCAAGCGGCATCAATCCCTCTATTTACCTCACGAAGTGTGGATGAACCTATAAGCTTTTCAAGAGATAGATGATACGTCTGTGGGAGGTTAAATCGAAAACTTTCCGGTCGTTTATCCCTGCCATCGATAGGCAGCGTTCGTACGTTGCTGTCTCTTTGCAGACATATCTGTCATACCTCAGATATCTGTCATATCAGACATACCTGGTACCGAGGTCAAATAGTTCTTCATGCGATCAACAGGGGCGCACACACCATATGAGAGAAGTAGCGGCCGTCATCTAATTGAGTGGGTGAGTACCCAAAATTTGGGTTAGAAGTGGATAGTTGGAGCGGAAAAGTGTCATAAAATTTTGAGCGTTGTTGTGAGGTGGGATTTAGTTGAATAGATAAAGTGAGGCTAGGTTGACAAGGGCGATCCCTTGTCAAGGTATGAGAGTAAATTGAGATTTAGAGATGGAAAATGAAAAAAGGATATGAAAGAGCTGAGAGAGAAAGTAGAAGGATTAAAGAGGGAGGAGATTAGAGCGTGGAAGGAAAGGACGGAAAAAAGGCCCGAAAAGGTGAAGGGTAGATCTTAAATAGTAGTGGGTGACAGGGGGGTGGGCGAGAAGAACGGTATTCGGGAGAACTTAGAGAATATGATAAAAGAGAAAGTGCGAGAGCGTAGGAATGAAAAGGAGGAGAGGGCACATAGGGAAAGGGCAAGGACAATAGAGTGTAGAATGGAGAGAAAAGATAAGGCAAGCAGGAGAAATAATATTATGATGAGAGAGTTGAAGCTTGAGAGCAGGAAAGAAGGGAGGGTGTGGAGACGCTGCTACAGAGCATAGGGTGGTTTAAGGGCAAGGTGCGGAAAGTCAGGCTGGAGGGATGAAAGGAGAAGGAAGTGGCGGTTGTGGATTTGGAGAGCTGGGAAGAGAAGTTATAGGCAATGCGAAATAAAAATAGGATAGAGGATAAGGGGGTTTTGATCGATCACGATTTGACGAGGAAGGAGAGGAAGTGCAGATAATGCTGAATGGCTAGGGGTAAAGCAGGGTGGAGGAGTCGTGAAGGTGATGTACTAGAATGTAGCAAGGGTAAAGAATAAAGATAAGTTCTGGAGGTATATCCAAAAATTTGATGTTGTGGAACTGGTAGAGACATGGGTAGAGAAAGGAATGGGATAGAATAGAGTGGAATAGAGTGGATACTTCAGGGACTGGATGGAGGATAGAGGCTGGGCGGTGGCGGACAGTATGATAACAGAGGACGAAGGGGGAGAATGCACATATGTAACTTAGGTAGGAGTATAGATGACAGACTATCTAGTCATGAATATACAAGGGTGGAAGGAAACGGAGAGATTCGCAGTGGATGGGAGGGTAGAATTGGACCATCAGTGATTAGGGTTGTGGATAAGGGGATGAGGATAAGGGGATAGAGAAGTATCAGGAGGAGTTAGGAAAGGTACGCTTTGAAAGGGAGTCAGTGTAAGAGATATGGCAGGATTTGGAAGAGAAAGTGAAAGGGCGCGTGCAACAGAAGGTATTCAGGAAGAAGAAGAAAGAAATGGCGAAGCCGTGGTGGTATAGGAAATGTAAAAAGATGATACAAGAAGTGGCAAAAGAGAACTGCGAGAAGGGAGGAGTACGTAGAAATGAGGAAGTAATTTAGATTGATGTGTAAGAAGAAAGAACAGGAAAAGAAGTAAGTTCTTGGAGAGGGGCAAGAAATATTGCTGGAGACGCAGACAGGCCTAAAGGCGGGTAGGCGCACTAGCGACAACATCTACGTTCTGCAGCACGTGGTAGATAGAGAATTAGCGAAGAAGGGGTCACGAGTGTACGCGTTTTTTGTGGATCTCAAAGGCTAGTTTCCTTCGGTGGATGGGGTGTGGTTGTGGGAGGCGATGGAGGAGAGGGGAATTGAGAGAGGCCTGATCGAGAGGGTAAGGGTGACAAGTGAATAGACGAAAGATAAGGTAAAGGGAGGGGAGGCGATTTCGGAGGCATTCTGAATGGATAGGGGGTTAAGGCAAGGGTACTTGCTGAGCCCAACGCTGTTTGCGATTTTAATCGCGGATATAGAAAGTAAGCTAGAGGCCGAAGTGGTAGATGAAATTACGGTAGAAGGGGTTAGAATTTGGTCACTCGCGTATGCAGATGACATTGTGTTGCTGGAAAGAAGCGAGGAGGCCCTAAAGAAGATGATGAGGAGGTTGAGAAGATACCTGGATGACAATAGGTCAGAACTGCATGCGTAAAGGTCCAACCGTATGGTGTTCAGGAAAGGAGGTGGAAGGGATAAGGAAGGGGAGTGGAAAGCAAGGGCGGTGCAGGAGGTGAAAGAGTTTGTGTACCTGGGCTTCTTGGTTTCGGAGAAATGAGGGAGCGGATGGTAACATAAAAGAGAGAGTGAGGAGGGCAAATGTGGCGATGAGGCAGGTGTGAGGGTTGGGAAAGAAGTTATTCGCACGCGATTTCAGACGGAGAATGAAATTGTTTGATTCACTAGTGATGAGTGTGCTATTGTATGGAGTAGAGGTGGGAGGGTGGACGAAATGTGAGAAGGTGAATAGGACACAGGTAAGGTATGTAAGTTGCAGGCTGGGGCTGTCAAGCTGGTTAGGGAGTGTTGGTGGGATAAGGAGAATAGGAGAGGGGGTGGGAAGATGGATGTTAAGAGCGAAAGGTATTTTGGAACGAATAGACTGCAAATGGATGGAATGAGAAGGATGCGCGAGGAAGGAGTGAAGGTTAATGAGATGGTTAAGAAAAACGGAATAGTGAGAGAGAAAGCTGCAGGGGATGTGAGAATAGGAGAGTCAAGGTTTAGTGGGAACTATTAATGGATTATGCCAGGGGAGAGAGTGCAAAATTTGTGTGAGAAAGAAGAGAAAGGAGGTCAGAAGCTTATAGAGAGGATAAGATGTGGGTGCATGGAGGGTATTAATAAGTTCTGGCTTTCCAGGGAGAAGAGGATATGTGAATTGTGCGAGAAGGGGATGCAAGAGTGGAGCACTTATTGGAGGAGTGCGTGGAGGTGAAAGAAAGTATGATGAACATGGTGGTATTGATGCATGGAAGGAGGGACAAAAGGGTAGTAGCATAAGTAAAGGGGCTGTTGAGGAAGATAAGAAGAAGAAGAGGAAGGAGAAAGAGAAATATATAAGGAAAAATTTCAAAAAGAGGAAAAAGTAAATATAAGTCATCTGTAAATATTTTAAATAGTAGATAAGTATTATGTATTGCAAGGTGCGGATAGATGTTAGTTTTGAGGGTTATTCTTAATAACATTCTGTAAAAAATGGAAGTGTAAGCAAGCCATTTTTTTAAGGCCAGCAGGCCGAAAAATAAACGTTTATCTATCTAATATCACAAGTGAAAGTAAAGGAAACCCGTCTTATATATGCAACAATACGATAAATAGCACTGATAGCACAAAAAGTTCCTGGAACATTTTCTGGGCACCTTCGGAACGATTCAGGCAGGTTCCCGGGACGTGTTGTAAATTCAACTTTTCTGTCAAAATGTTCTCTTTTTTGTTCAAAAATTAGTATTTTCCGGTTGAGGATTCAAATAATCTGTCTGTCTTTCTGTACTCTGTAGTATCGTGTAGGCATAATAAATTTCGAAACATTGATCAGATTGCATTGTGCTTTGGCACAATTTTATGAGGCCTAAAAAGATAGCGCTCATAGGCTTCCATAACAATGGTGAAACTTTGTTTTAACTACGTTTACTTTGTATAATTACGTAAAGAGATTGATTGGTTAAACTAAGCCAAGATTCTACATTGTGAAACTAGGTTAAGTATTTTTCTTGAATAAATATAAGACTAAAAGTAATATTAAATGTGGACTTATTTACACACATCAACTCAGACATTAGTTAAGTTAATATTTCATGAATAGGTGATGCATGAGTCTCGCATAATAGAAAAATTTTTTATAGTTATATGCACCCAGTGTTCGAGGCAAACTTCGGCTTCCTTTAGCGATGGAATTTTGTTTTCAGCGATGGCTTTTGAAGGGAGAAAAAGAAGGCTAGAGTTTGAGTCCCCTGTCAATCTAACCTTAATTTCTAATCTTCACTACGCGTTAAGGTACTTGATTTTGAATAATAAAACAACTTGAATATCTCATTTGTAATTTAAATTTCGCACTCTGTATTACTCAGAATCAGAGTGTAACTTAATCAATTTGAATTTTTTTTTTTAATCAAATTTTATTTTTGAGCAGGTGTTTGCTGCTGTCGAAAGAACAGGCAGCAGGTAGGCAGGCTGGTCATTGGTTCCTGAATCGGTGGAGGCAAATATCTTATCGAGATTTTTCCCATCCCGTGAAAGTGTGGGGCCCGCGAATCAATCAAATTATTTCACATGTTCCTTTACAAATTCTATGTGCTGCAAGAAGTTTGTTATTAATGAATTATTTAAAAGTTCTTCTCAGCGTTAGACTTTTCAAATATTGATGGGTTGATTTCAAAATCCGAAACATTGCTTACAGTACGCACTCGTATGTGCCTTAAAAACCTACTGCGCATCTGTGAGTATCGTGGGAGGCAATTGAACATCAATGAGTATATTAAAAGTGTATTGTGTATCCGTAAGCATCATAGAAGCCTACTGCACATCCTTAAGTATCGTAGAAGTCTACCGTGCATCCATAAGTATGGTGCAAGTGCACTGCGCATCCATAAGTATCGTAGAAGGCTACTGCGCATCTATAAATGTCGAAAAGTAACTTATTATATAACTTTATTCAAAATTTCGAGCAATAAATGGCGCCACTATAGACTGATCATTAAAACATAGTTGATATTTCTAGCAATATATGCCGTCATAACTCGGTCGGTAAAATAGGAATGTCGGTAATTTTTTAAGTTAATATTCCTGCCAAAAGGTTGTGCCACTGTCGTAGAAATCTACATTGCCGACTAAAGATAATTCACCATGGAACAGAACCTTGCTCGGTCAGTAGAAGGGTTAGAATCGGTATAGGTATACTACTAATATCCTTTTTGGTTGAAAAGTTTTGTGGAAATTCGTCTTTCTTATTTGAATTCAACTGCTTTTTATTTAAAATTAGAATATTTTTTGCTTATAAATTTACCTGTTTAGTTGAAAATTTAATTATTTCCTAAAAAATTTATTTCATTC
>JAABKJ010010415.1:0-10976 GCA_011634705.1 Andricus grossulariae
CATTTGATTGAATCCGCGAAAGTCATTTTTCACATAAAACCAATACCTTCTCATTGAGATGAGAATGTAAAAAAAACATTTTTTCTTGTCATTTTTTCTCTTCAAACTTGTAAGAATGTGAATTTCTGATCCTTAAAATGAAAGATTACCTAATATAAAACATTTGCAATTAAAAATGATAAGTTTTGTGTTTTAAAATAAAAAATTGTTCAATTTTGATGATTTACATTTGAAATTTCATCAATTTGGAAGATTAAAAATTAAAAACTCTTGACTTTTGATCTTTAAAATCATCACCATTTAAGAATTGATATTTATACGTATTTCAAATATAAAGAGTTTTCAATTGAAAATCTTCAAAATTGAAGGGTTTTAAGTTGGAAACCGTTCAAATTGAAAAATTTTCCATTGTAAGTTTACACAATTGAACTATTACAAAAAAATATTCCAAACTACATACCTTCCAAATATAATTCTTGCAAATTGTTATTAATAGATGGTAAAGGTTGGAGTGCGATGTTATGCGTATGAGTAAATAATTATTTATAAATAACGTAAAAAGTGTAAGATGACATACTTCATATTTGGTCTGAAGTATGTCATGTTACACTTTTTACGTTATTTATAAATCTTGCAAATTGAATAATTTTGATTCCATATTTTCAACATTCGGGAATTTTCTGTTGTAACTCTTTAAAATTGCAGAACTTTGAATTACCGATTTTTAAAATTGAGGATTTACTAATTTAAAACATTTAAAATTAAAATGATAAGTTTTATGTTTCACAATTGAAAATTATGCAATTTTGATGACTTAAATTTGAAATTTTATCAATTTGGAAGATTTAGAATTTAAAACCCCTGACTTTTGATTTACAAAATCATCACAATTTAAGAATTGTTATTCATACATCTTGCAAAATTCAAGAGTTTTCAATTTTAAATCTTCAAAATTGAAAGGTTTTAAATTGAAAATTGTTAAATTTGAAGAATTTTGCACTGAAGCTCTTCAAAATTGAACTATTCAAAAAAAAAATGTTCCTAATTACATAGCTTTCAAATATAATTCTTGGAAATTATGTAGTTGCAATTCCATATTTCTTACATTCAAGATCTGGCAATTGTAACTCTTCAAAATTGCAAAACATTGAATTGTAAATCTTTTGAAATAGTAGAGTATTTATTTTGGCCGTGGCTACGTGTACTGAAATTTCGTTACAAATAGCTGCATTTTTCGGTACAAATAAGGGGAGCTGAAAAAGGGGCTATTTGTACCGAAATTTCGGTACGTATAGCTGGATTTATTCTGTACGCGTAGACACTTCCTTTTTTTTGTTGAAAATTTACAATTAAAAAGTCAAAAATTATTATTAATAATATTAATAATATGTCATATTTGATAACAATAATTATTTTATGATTAAATAATAACTTAAAATAATGCTATTATTTCATATTCTTTTGCCATGAACGGCGTTTTCTCAAATTACGGCAGGTCTGTTTCTGGCGTCCGTAATTTAAAGTAAGCCGTAACTGCCGGTTACAGCATTTTCCCGAAATTCAGCATTCCAATCAGCAACGTAAACTGCGTTTTCAACAATTAATTAACATTTTTAAACAAGCCTTCTTGCAAAAATGAAAAGATCATATGCAAATTAGTAAAGAAACATAATAAAAAGTTCAGAAAATGAATTAGAATCCGCTATACACGCGAATAAAGATTCTAATAGTTCTTATCGATTTTCTCGGCTTCGTTTATTTTGCAGTTAACAGTGTTCTTAAATTAGGGCAGAATTACTCCGCGAACGTGTAATAGAAAAAGATTAAGATTTTTGATGGCCTTATTGGATTACTGGTTTTCCTTATAATAGGAAAAGTTTATATTACATTTCGATTAACAGTAAGTATTGACAAGAGACTTCCCCTATTTCCAGTGTCCTATTCAACTAAATCAGTAATTTTGGAGAACTAATACGAAGTTAGTAATGGGTAACATAGAAAGTTACATTAGTACTGTGGTATTCGAACTTTGTTACTGTTCCTCCTTCCCTGTGTCCGTCAACATTACTTTGCTCTCCTGGGAGCGAGATTCAATAACGACCATACAACGAGACTCAACTTCGTCCCTCAAACTCTCACCCTTTGCAAAACCCTTTTTAGCTTCACTGCCCAGTGAACGTGTTTTATTTTCGTTGCGGATGATAAAGAGCTTGTTAGTGAAATACCTGCCAACATGGATGTCGAGGCAGAGGCAAAAGTTCGTTACATCATGTCCAGCCTTTACTGGTAGAGGAAGAGGGCGAAATTCTATTTGGATGAAGAAATCCTAAATAAAGCAAAAATCAGGGAGATGAGAAATAAATCGCATTTTATCGTTGCCCTTCATCGCATAAACGTTTGACTCGAGGATTTTTCCTGAAACTCAACGTTTGATGAAATAGCAGGGTGGCTACTGACCCGGAATTTGCCTCTAATTTTCAGCACCGGGAAAAAGTTGAGAATTTTTCTAATTCGTTTTAACTTTTTTAATAAATATCGTCTTGCTCTCTGCAAAAAATGTGAATTGGATTTGTACTTGGTGTTACCATGGATCTTTTAATTATTAATGTTCATTTTATACTTGAGCAAGAAAACTTCCTTTTTAGATATTTGATACACGGGCGTCCATAAATTTGGTTAAAAATAGAGGAAATAGGGTGATTTTTCACGAAAATATGGGAATAAATTCTTTTAAATAATATTATTATAAATACCACATTGAATTCAATATGAAACACTCTAAATTCCTTAGATTTCAAGTCGAAATATATTGCATTTTCAACAAAATAGTAGAATTATCTACCAAAAAAAATGTGTTACTAATGGAGATGAATTTTCAACAAAAAAGTTTTTAATCTAGAATTATGAAGTTTCAACCAAGAAATATGACTTTTCTAACATAAAAGATGAAGTGTCAATCCAAAAGGACAAATTTTTATCAAAACAGTTGAATTTTCGACGAAAAAGTACATTTTCAACCAAGACTTTTCTACCAAAAGACGAAATTTCAAGCAGTGGAATTAAACGAAAAAAACGAATTTTTAACAAAATTGTTAAATCCTGAACCAAATAGATGTTTTTTTTCAATCAATAGAGATGAATCTTCAAAAAAATAGTTAAATTTTCAACTGAAAAATAGATCTTTTAAAACCGAGTCTAAGCGTCACGTATTGACAATACCTTTTTTAAACCTAAATTGAATCGTCAAACTTTCAATTTGACACATTAGTTTTCAACAAGAAAAAACTAATTTTCAACCAGTTGAATTCAACAAAGAAGACGAATTTTTAACCAAATGGTTGAATCCTAAATCAAAAAGATGAAGTTTCAACAAACAAAATCAATTTTCTAACCGAAGCGACCAATTTTAAACAAAATACAGCATTTTTCAATAATATTGTTCAATTTTAGAGCCAAAAGGATGAATTATCTACAAAGCAGTTGAATTATTAACCAGAAAATAGAACTTTTTAACAAAAAAGTTACTTTTCTACCACACTCTTAAATTTCCATAAAAATAGTTTACTTTGTACCAAAATAGTTGAATTTTTAATAAAAAATATGAATTTTCAGCAAACAAGTTAGTTTTTAACCGAATAGTTTAATTTTCTACCACATAATTTAATTTTTAATATCAAAAATACTAACTTTCTAAAAAAATAAAACAGTTAAATAAACTGTTTTATAAAACAGTAATATAAATAGTTCTATAAAATAGTTCTATAAACAGTTCTATAAAACATTTAATTTTTCGACCCGAAAATATGCATCTTCAACTAAAATAATGAATTTTGAACTAAAATGATGAATCTACAACAACAAAAATAATGTAAAAAAAGGAGTTTAGCTTTAAATTAAGTATTCGATTTTTTAACAAAAAAATATGAATTTTCAACCAAGAAGATTAATTTTTGACAAAAAAATAAGAATTTTCAACAAATTACATGAATTTTTAACTAGAAAAGATCAATTTTCAATTAAAATATAAATTTTCAATCAAAAATGGAATAGTTTATAAATTTAATAATTAATTTTAATTAGTTAAGAAAACTAATTTTCAACCAAAGAAACAAGTTTTCTACAAAATAGGTAAATTTTTAAACAAAGAGATAAATTTGAAACTAAAATGATTGATCTTAAAACAAAAAAACTTTCAACAAAAGAGTTCAACATTCAACCCAAAAGATGATATTTTAACCAAGATGATTAACTTTCTAAAAATGGAATAGTTATATTCTCAACCAAAGATTTATTAAAAAAAAAAATGAATTTTCAGAAAGCAGTTCATCTTTCAATCAAGTAGCTGAATTTTTGACCAAAAAATATGACCTTTTAACAAAATAGATGAATTTTTTGAAAAATGGGTAGAGGGGCTATATTTAGAAAATTTACCAATTTTGTCAAAATTTATCATCATGAAACGCAGTATATATGTATTATATAAGCTCGTAAACTTACTTCCAATGACCTCCCCCCCCCCTTGTTACCAAACGTAGTTTTCGGTGGGATAAACTCCCCCCTCAAATTACTAACGTACTTTATGGTCGGCCCCATATTAATTACGTAGGTAACCAAAACATATGTAATTAATTATCAATAATTGGCATAATAAAGTTATAATTTGGGGATACTCTAAATGTTTCGCAAATAAATTGAAAAACTACTTTTGGAGAAAAACTATTTTATTTTTGGAGAGTGTCATAAGCTCACTTGTTATATATTTTGTCTTCAAATATAAAATTTACCCACTTCCGGTCATTTGAAGACATGAAAGTTTTTCCCTAGTTTCAAAAAAATTCCCGTCCTTCTCATTTTATTCTTTTGTTGAATGTTAAGTCTTTTAATGTGAAAAGTCTACTACTATATTTTTGGATCAGAGTTTATTTCTTTTGGTTAAAAATTCTATTATTAGGTGGAAAATTTAAATATTTCGTGGATAATTCCAATATTTTGTTGAACATTCGTCTTTTTGGATAGAAAATTCGTCCTTTTGTATTAAAAATTCCTCTTTTGGTAGAAAAGTAATATTTTTGGTGGAAAATTAATCTGTTTTAGCTGAAGTTAATTACTTTTCAATTGAAAAGTTACTATTGTATTTTTAATTCAGAATTCATCTGTTTTGGCGAATTCAAGCATTTTTTTAAATATTCGTCTGTTTAGATAAAAAATGGCTTCTTTTAGATTGACAAATCATCTTTTGTTCCAAATGCCACCTTTTTTGGTTTGTCTGTTATTTATTATTGTTTAAAAAGCCTACCATTCTAGTGTTTGGTTTAGGATTGATTTATTCTTGCAGAAAATTTAAGTATTTATAGAAAATTCGTTCCTTCGGATTAACAATTCATCTTTTGGTAGAAAAGTTATCTTTTTTGGTGGAAAATTCAATTTTTTGTTGTTGCGAA
The DNA here is from genome assembly GCA_011634705.1 of Andricus grossulariae. Lineage (NCBI taxonomy): Eukaryota > Metazoa > Arthropoda > Insecta > Hymenoptera > Cynipidae > Andricus > Andricus grossulariae. Next base: position 5,442 of record JAABKJ010010415.1, read on the forward strand.
AGCTCTTCTTTTAAGGTAGAAGATTTGTTCTTTTGGATAGAAAATTCATCTTTTCCTAGAAAATTCATGATTTTTGGTTGAAAATTCACATTTTTCTTAAAAAGTTATCTTTTTGGACAAAAATTGAAGTGTTTTGTTGATTATTCGTTTTTTTTTAAATAGAAAATTCATCACCTTCGATTGAAAATTCATCATTTGGTAGAAAAGTAATATTTTTTGGTTAAAAATTCAACTTCCTTCTAAGAGATTCGCCTTTGCTTGAAAGTTCAACTGTGAACTATTGAATCATTTTTACAATAATTTATATTAAATATTTTACCTTGGATTTTTAAAATGTTTCATTCTTTTGAAAATTTATATAATAAAGCAATTAGTATTAAATAATAATTAGGTATTATAAAAGCCTGAAAGTCAACCAGGAAAAATAAAATTTTCGACAGGGAAAACCGGGAAATGGCCTGGTATTTTTTTCGAAGATTGAGTTTAATTTAATTTTAATGTGATTAATTTTATACTCGATAAATGTTCTTTTTTATGATGGAATAATTTTTATAACATAAGTTTTGGTGAGCACTCGCATAATAAATAAAAACTAATAATTTACGAGTGAAATAAATTATTAAATATACTATGAAATAATTCTATAAATTCTTTCATTCAGAATAGCAAAAACGTATGCAAAACTTTGTCTTAATTGCTGCTAAGAATGCAAATTTATGCAGCCTTTTATGTTGCAGTAAAAGAATAGAGCCAAATGAAATAAGGTTCTCTTTCATCCTTTCCGCTATTTACAAAAAAAGTGCATAAAACTTTGTTAAGCATTCTGTGAAGGATATTATTTGAAATATCTTTGGAATTTCTACGTATTTTCTGTGAAAGTCCTGAGGAATCTGTCTGGCAATTTAGGAAGAAAAATGATACTACTTTCGGTATTTAAATACTTAAAAGTTATACAGAAGTATTTAATTTTTAGAAGAATCCTCGATTTTTAATATTTCTGCTCACATTAACCCTTTATGGTCACCGTGGGTCAATTTGACCCGGGCAAACTCTTCAAATGATATTTACGAGCATTAGGATCATTGAGTAAAGAGCTCATTAAGTTACGACTAGAGTACACTTTTGGATGTTCAAATAATGCCTCTGAATTTTTCCCCTCTCAAAACAATGTTTTATTTTTAATCAGTCCACATTTTCACACAGTCCGGGTCAAATTGACCCGCAGTGACAATTACGTAATTCCTATGAAGTGTGACCATTAAGGGTTAAATCTATGTTACGAAATTAGGGTCCAAATAAATTTCACCCACAATTGTAGAGTAACGGAATAACATGTCAAATCCTATTTTTTTACGTCCGGAAAATGGATAAAAACTTTGAGAGTTGGAAAAATAATAAGAAATTTATTCAAAACTCTGATGGCTCATCCAGACTTTATTACGTTAAAAATAAACGGTAGCGGTCTGCTACCGAAACGTAGCCTAGTTTATTGTTAATAAAATAAACTCTGAAAGAGTCGTTCTATTGTTTTGCCTAAAATTGTCTTTTTAGAACCTACAAAAATGACTTTTTTATATTGTTCTATTTTCCGATCGAGTATAGATAAAACGTATTTTTCAAATTATATTGGACCATTATGGCCAAGATTCGGGTTTGTCAAACTACTTTCTTATACACAAAAAAATGAGCACTTATTCAAGAAAATACCTGTATGAATACGGAGGATAGAACTTTTTTGTGAGACAAAAAATATTTCATTAGTTCAAGAAAATATTGTATCGTCTGTATTTGTAACGATATTTTCTTGATTAAATATTAATTATTTTCCCGTGTAGGTAAATGATATATTTCTAATAAATATTCGGTACGAAATTTTCAAAGCATATTTGTCAATGGAAAATAAGCGCAATAAATGAATATGAATACATAGAAAATATGATCTGCATAAAAATTGTTGTTTGAATCCACAAAATTGTCGTATTAGACGAATAATGACATTGCTGTTCAGTTATCCAATTTTTTTGTTAATTCAGCTTAATCTTCTGGTATCCAAGCCATATTTTGATTTATTTAAGAAAAAATTGTTCAGAATCAAAGAAATTTCTCTCCTAGGTGCGGATAAAGTTATTGCAGTTACTATAAAAAAATTAAGATGAGTCAACTAGTATAAGCCATCCATAATAGGTTTCAAGTAGTATAAGTCATTTCGAGCTAGGCACAATAATATGAATAAAGTAGTACATATCAGTTTGAGCCAGCCATAAGGGCGCGTCAATTAATTACATAATGCCTAGTGATGGGAGGGGTGTCCGAAAAGTCTTAAAAATCCATGCTTATAATTATTTTGAAAAATATGCCAATTAAAACCTGCTTTGGGTGTTGAAATTACTTTTTGTACTTATTATACACATTATATCATTATTTGTTTCATTTCTTTTTTATTATGTAATGTTTTATATTACATGCGTCTAAAAAATATAAAGTCGAAGGGTAAACCGTTCTTAAATACCCTACATAAGCTCTCATGGAATCCTTAGAAGTCTTTACAATCCTCTGAAATCCCATGAATTCTTTTTGAATAAAATTATAAATCATGTGAAAATTTTTTGAAATTCTTTGAATTCCCTTGATATTATACATAATCCCGTGAAATCCCATCCAAAAGGTAGAGCTTCTAGGTAATCCCTCAAAATTCTTTGTAATCTGGGGAAATCGTTCTTAATTACTTAAAATCACTAAAAATCTGTTGAAATCCTTTGGTATCTCTTGAAGTCCCGTAAAATCTGATTGAACTCCTTAAAGTCTCTTAAAATCTTCTAAAATTTCTTGAAAACATTTACATTCTCTATAAATTGTACTAGGTAATTTCTCCAAACTCTTTAAATCTTTTATAATCATTCGAAATCTATGAAAGCCCTTATAATCCTTTGGCATGGTATAAAATACCTTAAGACTTTCGTAATGCCCTAAAATCTTATAGAATCCCTTGAAATCTCATGAAATTCTTAAAAAGGTTTGGAAATCTCGTTAATTTCCAAAAAAATATTGTGATTATTTGGTATATTTTTTAATCCTCCGAAATACCTTGAAATCTTTTGAAATCTTCTGAAATCCTTTCAAATCACTGGAAATCCCTTGAAATATTTTTAAATCTCGTTTACAGTGAAAATAATTGATATATTGTTGATATATTAAGTGAAAAATGAAAAATATTAAGTAAAAAGAGGGTGGAAGGGGGATCATAGAAATCTTACGAATCCTTACAATGAAGCGGGCGAGCGTCTAAGTAGTATAGGTCAGTACAAGAAAAAATCTTTTAAGTATTATTATTAATGAATTACATTTATAAATTGTTAAAATGAACATATTTATAGGTCTAACGAAAACAAAAATAAATGAAATGAATATTAGATCTTCTTTCAAGATTTTTATATTTTTCAACACTTGGATACTAACAAAAAATTGAACATGACGTTTCGATTTTGTATAACATTTGAAGCTCACGAAGATACATAGGATTGAATCTATTTCAAATCAGGCAGGTTCTACTCTTCATGTCACCGAATTTCTCAGCGACGAAATATGTTGTTTTCAAGAGGAAATTAGGTGACTTTTATTTTTCCGATTTGACTAACAAAAAAACAAAAATTTACACGAAGTTACGAGTATTTGAATTTTGATGTCTACCTAAAAAAAACACGAATTTTTTCTTTAAATTTTTTTGTTTCAACTAACGCAGGTATTGCCATTTTATTTCCAGATTTTGGTTAGTTTTACCGTCCTCTTTGGAAACGATGTTCACAAAAAGCTAGCACTTATAATTTTTTTAATTTTTTGGTTAATATGGTCTTCTATGAAGAAAATATCCTGTGAGATTTATGCACGCTAAACCATTTTCGTGGACGGGAGAGCTTTTTTTCATGAAATTGAATTTTCGCATTTTTCTCTTGTCGCTCTTTAGACCTTGTACGGTTTACGAGAAAAATTTTAAAATTATATTTTCAGAAAAAAATTCTCTCGGCCACTAAAATGGTTTTGACTGCACAAAGCTGATAGAATGCCTTTCTTATATAATTAGAAACTTAAAAAAAATAAAAAAAAAACAAAATAAAAAAATTGTGGAGTTTTCCAAAAAAACTTTCTTTTCATGTTTTCAAAATTCGCTGAAAAAATACAGAATATTTTCTGCAAAACCACATCTCTCTTATTTTTTGCAATATTAAAAAAAATTCGGCTAATATGAGAAAGGCATCCTATCAATTTTCTTTAGGCTAAACTATAATTGTTGATTAAAAATTTGTGAAATGTTTTTCAAATGGATTTTGAAATATGACTGCAAAAATTACCAGGATTTGAAAAGAAAATTGGAATATCCAAATTACTTTAAAAACTATAAAATTTTGAAAAAATGGTTATTTTATTGAAAGATGAAAGTCAACATTTAAATACTCGTAACTTTGCGACTTGAAAGTTAGAACCTGCCTGATTTGAAATGGATTTGATCATTGCTAATTTAAAGATGTGAAAATATACGAATGTGGAAAACACCTGGGCCGAAAATTATATAGAGTTTATAAATAGTTGGCTGGTTGAAGAATTACTTTATTCGAATATACTTTAGTTTTGTTCAATTGATTTTCCAGTTCAAGGCCGGTACTAGGCTACGATGTAGTATATAACAGTTTAGTACGTAAGTAAGGGAAATTCAAGTAGTATGGGTCAGTTTAAGTTAGACAAAAATGGTGTCAAGTAGTATAGGTCGGTCATTTTGGGGTTTAAGTAATATAAGTCAGTTCCAGGCTGGTACAAGGCTGTGAAGCAGTATAACGCAGCTTAAGACATTCATAAGGGGATGTCAAGTAGTATGGGTCAGTTTAAGTTAGACAAATTGTGGCAAGTAGTATAAGTCGTTCATAATGGGTTTCAAGCAATATAAGTCAGTTCAAGGCCTGTACAAGGCAGTATAGGACAGCTTAAGACATACATAAGCGGATGTCAAGTAGTATGGATCAGTTTTCGTCAGACATACATTGTGTCAAGTAGTATAAGGCGGTCATAATGGGTTTCAAGCAGCATAAGTCAGTTCAAGGCTATGAGATAGTACACGACAGCTTGAGACATACATAAGGGGATGGCAAGTAGTAGAAGTCAGTTTAAGCCAGGCATGAATGGTTTCAAATAGCATAAGTCATTCATAATGCGTTTTGTGCAGTATATGTCAGTTCAGGGTTGGTGCAAGGCTATATAGTAGTATAAGATATCTTTATACATATATGCGGGGATGCCAAGTTTTATAGGATAGTTTAAGTCAGATATACATGGTTTATAGTAGTATAAGTCGGTAATAATAGCTTTAAAGTAGTACATGTCACTTTAAGCCATACCTATTATCGGCGCAAAAATGATAGGCATCTGCCTTTGAAGCTTAACAATACAGCAAAAAAAAATGCTAGAGTAATAGGTTACTAGTCATTCGAAAGATAAAAGTGTTACACGTAAATGAGCTTGAAGACGTTAATGTAAAAAAATGTTTGT
>JAABKJ010010416.1:0-10976 GCA_011634705.1 Andricus grossulariae
TGAAGAATAATGTTTTTCGGTAGAAACTAAATATTCTTCGTTCAAAATCTCAGGATTTTCGTTGAAAATAATCTGTTTAGTGAAAAATGAATTTACTTCGTAGGAAATTCAACCATTTAAAAAAAATTTTTTTTTTTTGAAAATGCAACGGTTTTGTTTGAAATTGGTCCTTTTGGGTTGAAGATTTAATTATTTTAGTGGAAAATTAATTTTTTTGGTTGAAATTTAACTATATTTTTGACCTTTTTTTGGTTAAAAATTAATTGTTTAAACTGAAAAATTAACTAATTCATTGAAATGTCAACTAAATGTTTTACAATTGATGTATTTTCTTAAAAATTCATCTCTTCTAATAAAAACTTAATTTAATTGTTTGCAAATTCATCTTCTTGGTTGAAAAATTAAATATTTTAAAACATCTTTTCAAATATTGTGTTTGAAATTCGTTTTTTTTTCGTTAGCAATTAATCTTTTGAATTGAAATTTTAACTATTTCATTTTTGATGAAAAATTGTGTGTTTAGTTGAAAATTCAAGTATATTGTCAAAATTTTATTTTTTGGTGTAAAATCAAGATAAAAAATTAATTATTTTAACTGAAAATGTAGCTATTCAATTTTTTGTTCAAAATTTATCTTTTTTAGTTGAAAAGTCAACTTTTTGGTTGGAAAATGGTCTTTTCCGGCAGAAAATTATTTTTCCTTGTTAAAAATTCAACTCTTTGGTTGAAAATTAATTTATTTTGTTGAAAGGTCATTTTTTTGGTTGAAGATTCTTCACATTAGTTGAAAATTTTTCTGTTTAGTTGAAAATTTAACTATTTTTGTGAACAATCGTTCCTTGGTTGAAATTTGATTTTCTATCTGAAAATTTAACTATTCCAGTCGAAGATGCATAATTTCAGTTGAAAATTCATCTCTTTTTTTGAAAATTTAACTAGTCCAGTTGAAAATTTTTTTTTTTTTTTTTTTGAAAATTGTTTTGTTGACTGAAAATTTAACTATTACATTTTTAGTGGGGAAGTGATTCTTTTTATTTGAAAATTCAACTGTTTGTTTGAAAATTGTTTTTGATTTGAAAATTCAACCAATTTTTTAAAAATTAATTTGTTGTTTGAGGTCAGGAATTAATTTTTTACCAGAAAATGTGACTATTCCATTCTTGGTTCAAAATTGATCCTTTTTAGTTGAAAAATTCAACTATTTTGTTGAAAATTAATTTTCATTAATTTTGATAAACTTTTTGTTGAAGATTCTTCACTTTAGTTGAAAATTTTTCTGTTTGGTTGAAAATTTAACTATTTTTCAAAAAATCGTTGCCTTTCGGTTGAAATTTGATTTTTTATCTGAAAATTTAACCATCCCAGTTGAAGATTCATAATTTTATTTGAAAATTTATGTTTTTTTTTTATTTGAAAATTTAACTAATCAGTTGAAAATTTGTTATTTTTTTTTTGTTGAAAATTGTTTTTTTTTTTGCTGAAAATTTAACTATTACATTTTTAGTGGAAAATTGATCCCTTTTTTGTTGAAAATTCAACTGTTTGTTTAAAACTTGATCTTTTTTATTTGAAAATTAAACTACTTTCTTAAAAATTAATTTCTTGTTGGAGATGCGTAATTTGATTTAAAAATTCATCTCTTTGGTTGAAAATTCCAATATTTTGAAGAAATTCGTATATTTTTTTGTTGTCAAAAATTAATTTATTCACCTGAAAATGTGACTATTCCATTCTTGGTTCAAAATTGACCCTCTTTAGATAAAAATTTTAACTATTATGTTGAAAATTATTTTGCTTTAATGAAAATTAAACAATTTTGCTAAAAAGTATTCTTTTTGGTTGAAAAGTCAACTTTTTTGTTGAAAATTCATCTCAGGTTGAAAATTTAACTAGTTTGTTAAAAATTAATTTATCTTTCAAAAATTAATTTGCTAACTAAAATGATTTTCCCCCTCAAAATGGAAAACTACACTCGCGCTTACCGCGCGATTAATGCTATTAGTTATTAAAAAAATTTCACGCCACTATTTTGCTATTATTTAAAAAAATTTCTCCACCTATACATAAGTGCAAAATCAATGCGCAATGGTTAAAAAAATTTGTATGAAGTCTTTGACTAGTTAGAATAGTTAGATTGTTCGAGTTAAAGGCTAATAGAGAGTTCTTCAGTCTGCCATAGCAGGCCATGATTGGCTTCCGGTTGGATACTACCCGAAGGTGTTTTATTATAAATTTTTTTATTTCTATTCTTTTCTATTCTTTTCTATCGGTCGTTTTTGTCTTTTTCTTATCAAGGTTCTGGAAAGTTAAAGCCATCATGTTTAGCACAGACTCGCCGGAAGTGATACTTACATACGTACCAAACAAAGTTGGTATGTAATTAACGAGACATTAGCAGCTCGTGGGAACCGTCGATTTAGGTCTTCGTGAATTCAAAAGTAAGAGTTTAAATTCACTTTTTTGTTTACATGGCGAAAGTTAGACTACATGTAGTATTTTATTTGTTCGGAAACGACGAAGGTGTAAAAGTTTAAATAATTCATGAGGAGGCCTAGAAATAAGCACTGAATCATATTAATTAGCGATCTTAATTAGGGATCACTTTCAGTAATTTTTGACTCACCCCCATCTGGAAATCGGACCAGCTTAGCCTTATTTATTATATTTCGTTGAAAAACGTTAAAGTACAATAGTATGTTGAAAAAATATTTTTTGTCTCATACTTAAAAAGAATTTTTGTCTAGAAAGAGATCAGCAGAGTACAGTAACATTTTTAAGTGAAACCACAATAAATAAACATTTTTTTTCAACTTAACATTTTGTAATTTTGAAAATCCCGCCTGAATTGATTAACGTGCGCGGCTGCGCGAGCCGCAACGCCGCAGACGGGATCAGTCGCGCCCGACATTTTTTATTGTAGACGAGTCCGTTCAAGCTTCTGTAAAATCAGGTTATTTTTACAAAGTTCTTTGGTTTTTTGTGTAGTAAAAATAAACAAAATAAGTTTTCGCCCTGTGCTGTTTTTCATTCCCAGTTGAGCATTTGTACTAAACCAAATTTATTGAAGAAAACACCACGTCAGATGCTTTTGCGCTGACTGTTAGAAGGGTCATCGCCCGACCCGCACCCGCATACCTGCGGAGTATACCCCCACCATTACGCCCAGCGTCTTACCCCTCACTTCTTGCTTTGACAAAGCAAGACGTGATTCAACAAGTAGTTGAATTTTTTATTTTAAATCAAAAAACAATTGAACCGAATAAAAAAAGGACCAATTTTTTAATGAAACAGTTAAATATTCAGTCACAGCAGATGAATTTTCAACCAGTTATTTGCATTTTTGATCGAAAGATGAGTTTTCCATAAACTAGTGGAATTTTCAACCAATTAGTCACATTTTCAACCAAAAAGATAAATTCTTACCAAAAGGCATTTCTTTTTAAACCAAATAGTTGAATTTTCAATCAAGAAGATCAATTTTCTACCAGAAAAGATGAATTTTCAACAAAACAGTTGAAATTCCAACCAGGTTCAATTTCAACAGTTTAATTCTATTGTCGGGAATCCCGGCAATAAAATTTACAATTTGTATTCACAATGACCAGCTTAAATATCTCAGGTACGCCAGCCTTCTAAGATGTAATCCCAGGCGAGAAAAAGCAAGCGAGGGGTAAAGTGCTGGATGCAATGGTGGGGGTATACTACTCAGGTAAGCGGGTGCAAGTCGCGAATCGTCTGTTGCAAGAGATTAGGAAGGAGGTCAAAAGGAACAGCAGCATGCTGAATGTTCTTAAATCATAAAGAAGCGTCAAATTAAAAAAAATCTTTATCATTTGTTACTTCCTTTTTTATGAATTAAATAATTCTGCCCTTTTTTTATTAATTGGGCATGAAGAAGGCTGCCCAACTATTAATTGGGCAATCTAGTTAGGGGCCCCGTCTGGACGCAACCCACTTTTCCACATGCCCCTCCCCCGCTTTGGACAACTTGCGAATTTTCGGTGACCCCCCCCCCCAATCAAAATTCCATGTAACACTGTAGAAAACAAGTGAATTTTCAACAAAAAACATACCTTTTTGACAACATTATTAAATTTTCTACGACGTAGATTAATGTTTAAGCAAACAATTATTGTATTTTCAACCAAAAACATAAATTCTCAATAAAAATGATTAATTTTATACAAAAAAATAAAATAAAATAAAAAATAACGAATTTTTCTTCAAGTAGTTGACTTTTCAACTAAAAAAGTTAAATGTATTATAGGTGGATTACTCTAGTTTATAATTAGATTAATATGAATTACCCCGGATTACAAATATATTACTCCAGATTATAATGATCAAGATTAAAATTAGATAATTTTGAATTATCGCGGATTGCAAGTATATTACTCTGGACTAGAATTGGATAACTCTAGATTACAAGTATATTACCAGGATTATTGGTGGATTACTCTAGATTACAAGTAGATCATTCTTGATTACATTTAAATTACTTCAGATTACAAGTGGATTACTCTGGATTATAGGTGGATTATTTTAGATTGCAAGTAGATTATTCTTGATTACATTTAAATTACTTCAGATTACAAGTGGATTACCCTCGATTATAGTTGGATTACTCTGAATCGCCAAATTAATCTGGATTACACTGGATGAAAAGTGTATTACTCCAGATTAGAACTGTATTACTGTAGATTACAAGTAGATTATTGTGGATTACATATTAATTACTTCATATAACAAGTGTATTGCCCTGGATTATAGGTGGATTACTCTAGATTACAAGTAGATCAATCTTGATTACATTTAAATTACTTCAGATTACAAGTGGATTACTCTTGATTATAGGTGGATTATTCTAGATTACAAGTAGATTATTCTTGATTACATTTAAATGACTTCAGATTACGAGTGGATTACCGTGGATTATAGCTAGATTACTCTAAATCACAAGTTGATTATTTTTGATGACATTTGAATTACTTCGGATTACAATTGGATTACCCTGAATTATAGGTGGATTACTCTAAATCAGAAGTTGTTTATTTTTGATGACATTTAAATTACTTCGGATTACAATTGGATTACCCTGAATTATAGGTGGATTACTCTCGCTTATGAGTACAATAATCTTAATTACACCGAATTACAAGTGTATTACTCCGACTCAGAATTGGATCACTCTAGATTACCCTGGATTATAGATGGATTACTCTAGATTACAAGTAGAGTTTTCTTGATTACCTTTAAATTATTTCAGAATAAAAGTGGATTACTCTGGATTACTCTGGATTACAGGGGGATTACTCTTGCTTATAGGTAGAATAATCTTAATTACCTCGGATTACAAGTGTATTACGCCGAATTAGAATTGAATTACTCTAGATTACAATTGGATTAGTCCGGCTTACAACTGAATTACTCTAGAGAACAAGTGAATTAGACGGATTACCTTGGATTACAGGTGAATTATCTAGATTATAATTATATTAATCTCCATTACAACGGATTACAAGTGTATCACTCCGACTTAGAATTGAATTACTCTAGATTACAAGTAGATTACCTGGATTATAGGTGGATTACTCTAATTCAGCAAATTGATCGGGATAACACTGGATTAAAAGTGTATTGCTCCAGATTAGAAATGTATTACTCTAGATTACAAGTAGATTATTGTGGATTACATCTTGTATACTTCAGGTTGCAAGTGGATAACTCTGGATTACTCTGGATTATAGGTGGATTACTCTAGATTATAGGTAGAATAAAATTAATTACCCCGGATTACAAGTGTATTACACCGGATTAGAATTGAATTACTCTAGATCACAAGTGGATTAGTCCGGCTTACAACTGAATTACTCTAGATAACAAGTGGATTACTCGGATTACCTTGGATTATAGGTGGATTATCCAGATTATAATTATATTAATCTCGATTACACCGGATGACAAGAGTGTCACTCCGACTTAGAATTGGATCACTCTAGATTACAAGTAGATTACCCCGGATTATAGGTGGATTACTCTAAATTAGCAGATTATTCTGGATTACACTGGATTACAAGTGTTTTACTCGAGATTAGAAATGTATTACTCTAGATTACAAGTATATTATTCTGGATTACTTGAGATTACAAGTAGATTACTTTGGATTACCCTGGATTATAGATGGATTACTCTATATTATAAGTAGATTAATCTGAATTACCACGGATTCCAAATTTATTACTTCGCCTTAGAATTGGATTACTGGTTCGGCTTACAACTGGATTACTCTAGATAACAAGTGGATTACTTCGGATTCCCTTTGATTATAGGTGGATTACTCTAGATTACAAGTGGGTGAGTCCAAATTACAACTGAATTCCTCTTGATTACAAGTTGATTACTCCAGATTATCCTCGATTATACATGGATTACTTTAGGTTATAAGTAGATTAATCTAGATTACCTCGGATTACAAGTATATTACTCCGTGTGAGAATTGAAGTGCTCTAGATTACAATCAGATCAATATGGATTACAATATGATTAATACGGATTACAAGTAGATTACTCTAGATTGCAAGTGAATTACCGGATTACCCTGAATCTGGATTACTCTGGATGGTAAGTAGATAAATCTGGATTGTAAGTTTATTAACCTTATTTACGCCGGATTACAAGTGTATTACTCGAGATTAGAACTGTATTACTCTAGATTACAAGTCGATTATTTTGGATTACACCTGGATTGCTTCAGATTACAAGTGGATTACCCTGGATTACCCTGGATTATGGGTAGATTACTCTTACTTATAAGTATATTAATCTAAATTACCGCGGATTACAAGTGTATTGTTCCGGATTATAATGGGATTAATCTAGATTACAAGCAGATTAATATGAATTACAATTGTATTACTCTAGATTACAAGTAGGTTCTGCTGGATTATAGGTGGATTACTCTAGATTAGCAGATTAATCTGGATTACAAGTGTATTACTCGAGATTAGAACTGTATTACTCTATACTCTAGATTACCAGTAAATTATTCTGGATTACATCTGGACTGCTTCATATTACATGTGGATTACTCTGGATTACCCTGGATTATAGGTGGATTACTCTCACTTATAAGTAGAACAATCTGAATTACCGCGGATTACAAGTGTATTATTCCGGATTATAATTGGATTACTGTAGATTACAAGTAGGTTCCCCTCGATTATAGGTGGATTACTCTAGATTAGCAGATTAATCTGGATTACAAGTTTATTACTCGAGATTAGAACTGTATTACTCTATACTCTAGATTAAAAGTAAATTATTTTGGATTACATCTGGATTCCTTCAGATGATAAGTGGATTTCTCTGGATGACCCTGGATTATAGGTGGATTACTCTTACTTATAAAGAGAATAATCTGAATCACCGCGGATTACAAGAGTATTATTTCAGGTTAGAATTGGATTACTCTAGATTACAAGTAGAATAGTCCGGCTTACAATTGGATTACTTTAGATAACAATTGGATTATTCGGATTCCCTTGGATTATAGGTGGATTACACTAGATTATAATTAGATAAGTCTGAATGACTTTGGATATCAAGTTTATTACCGCGGATTAGAATTTGATTATTTTAGATTTCTCTAGATTATATTTATAGATGGATTACTCTAGGTTATGAGCAGATAAATCTAGATTACTCCTGATTAAAAGTGTATTATTTTGGATTATAATTGGATTAATTGAGATTAAAAGTCGATAAGTCCGAATTGCAACTGGTTTATTCTCGAAAACTAGTTAATTACTCCGGATTACTCTGGATTATAGGTGAATTACTCTGGATTATACGTGGATTACTCTGGATTGTAAGTTGATTAATCTAAATTATTTTGGATTACAAATGTATTACCTTGGATTAGAATTGGATTACTCTAGATTATAAGTAGATTAGTCTGGATTACAACTGGATTACTCTAGACTCTAGATTATTAGTGGATTACTCCTGATGTTAAGCGGGATGTTTGACGCCGAGGGTGATTGTGTGCATTCGTCTGGTAGGGTCGAATGCCTTCAAAATCAACTGTCGAAAAACCGGCTGAACTCGGAAGGTGGTTTTTTGCAGTTTTCCTCTCCCCTGGCCAAATATCCAGGCAAATACGAGTACTTTGAATAAAGTCGGATACAGCCGCGGGTTGTTATGATTAAATTCATACGGTGATTATAAGTCCGCCTTAGGAATTGTAAGAAATTTTTTTTTCAGAATTTGAATAGACAGCCTGTTCCAAAGGCTTCATATTCTTAACCAATTCAAAGGTTAAAGATTTAAAATTTTTAAAACAGTAATTACAGTTTCCTTATTTATAGCTTGCTGACATAAACGTATAGGCTTTTATGAAAAAAAAGCGAAACCTCTATATGAATACATACATCATTATTTTGTAACAAACTCTCTAATTATCGCTCACATTTCTCACCGCTAATTTATGCACGTCATCTCCTTTTTACGAAGCCCACTCTCCACAAAAAGTTTGGAATTATATCCCATTCGTTCCAGATCGATTTCTTTTACATGAAAGACATTCTTTCTTGATATATTGTTTATAAAAAAATATTCTTTTTATATCTCTCGTCATTATGTACCGCGGTCTGTTATTCTCAGGACACTTGAAAAACTTGTCGTTCCCGACTCAATTCTTCGACAATTTCACGGCTTGTCGTGACAGCTGAGGAAAGTCAGCAAAAAACAATAAGTGCCTCTTTTAGCGTACCACTGCTTACTTGACAATTTGTACTGCGTTTTCGAGACGAGAGCTTTAGTCACGAGCGAGTAAATAAAAAAATATGCGATATGCACAGAAAAAAATAAAGGGTAAAACATAATTCAGGTAAAAATACTGGGGGTAATCTCTGCATTAAAAAAAAATTAAGAAAAAATTTCTACCTCCGTTGGGATTCGAACCCAGGATCTTGGTACGAATCCCAGCGGAGGTAGGGTGCATTTTTTTCTCCGCGAAAGACTATAGCCATTTTGGTTTGAACTAGTAGATTAAAAATCATAATTTCATTGACAAAAAGATTATTTCAGTATGCTAGAAGACAAAATAAAATCAAAACTCAATCAGTGATTATTTATTTATTTTTTTCAGTAATCAACAGAAGAGCAAAACTCGGTAGAATCGCATGATCGAGAATCTCGACCTACATTAGCTCTGGAAATTGTCAATTTCTCGTTCTTTTGCTGTACCATCCATTCCGTAATATCTGGGTCCGGCTAACCGGACTAGAAATTACAATGTTCAATACAATATTTTTTGGACAATTTATGTAAAAAAAAATAAACATAATATTTCAACAAAATTGTTGAATTTTCAACCAAATTGTTAAATTTGTAACCTACAATGATAAATTTTCAACAGACTGGTCGAATTGTTAGACAAACTGTGTAAAAAGACGAATGTTCAACAAAACAGTCAAATTTTTAACAGAATAATTTAATTCTTAACAAAATAGGCGGATTTTAACAAACAAAGAATTAATTTTAGTCAAAACAGTTAATATTTCAAGTTAAAAGACGAATTTTTTAGCAAACAGTTAAATTTTCTATCCAAAAGGACAAATTTTCTATCCAAAAAGATAAATGTTCAACAAAAGAATTAAGTGCTCAACAAAATAGTTGAATTTCTAACAAAATAATTAACTGTTTAACAGAATAGTTGAATTTTCAACAAATAGTTTAATATTCAAGTCAAAAAGACGAATTTTTTAGCAGACAGTTAAATTTTCGATCCGAAAGGACAAATTTAATTTTCTATCCAAAAAGATAAATGTTCTACAAAAAAGTTAAATTTTCAACAAAATAGTTAAATTTTTAACAAAATAATTTAATTTTCAACAAAATAATTGAATTTTCAATAAATAGTTTAATTTTCAAGTCAAAAAGACAAATTTTTTAGCAAAGGACAAATTTTCTATCCAAAAAGATAAATGTACAAAAAAAGTTAAATTTTCAATAGAATAGTGGAATTTCCAACAAAATAATTTAACTTCCAACAAAATAGTTGAATTTTCAACAAATAGTTTAATTTTGAAGTCAAATAGACGAATTTTTAGCAGACAGTTCAATTTTCAATTGAAAAGGACAAATTTAATTTTCTATCCAAAAAGATAAATGTTCTACAAAATAGTTAAATTTTCAACAAAATAGTTGAATTTTTAACAAAATGATTACATTTCCAACAAAATAATTGAATTTTCAATAAATAGTTTAATTTTCAAGTCAAAAAGACGAATTTTTTAGCAAAGGACAAATTTGCTATCCAAAAAGATAAATGTACAACAAAAGTTAAATTTTCAATAAAATAGTTGAATTTCCAACAAAATAATTCAATTTTCAGCAAAATAGTTAAATTTTCGACAAATAGTTGAATTTTGAAGTCAAATAGACGAACTTTTAACAGACAGTTACATTTTCAGTCCGAAAGGACAAATTTAATTTTCTATCCAAAAAGATAAATGTTCAACAAAAGTTAAGTTTTCAACAAAATAGTTGAATTTCTAACAAGATCATTTACTTTTCAACAAAATAGTTGAATTTTCAAAAAATAGTTTAATTTTCATGTCAAAAAGACGAATTTTTAGCAGACAGTTAAATTTTCAAGCCGAAAGGACAAATTTTCTATCCAAAAAGATCAATTTTCAACAAAAGTAACATTTTCAACAAAATAGTTGAATTTCTAACAAAATCATTTAATTTTCAACAAATAGTTTAATTTTCATGTCAAAAAGACGAATTTTTAGCGGACAGTTAAATTTTCAATCCGAATGGACTAATTTTGTATCCAAAAAGATAAATGTTCAAAAAAATGATAAATTCTCAACAAAATAGTTGAATTTTCAACAAATAGTTCAATTTTCAAGTAAAAAAGACAAATTTTTCAGCAGGTAGTTGAATTTTCCATCCGAAAGGACAAATGA
>JAABKJ010010417.1:0-10975 GCA_011634705.1 Andricus grossulariae
GTGGCCATGAATGGGATTTACCGCGGTCCTACTGGGAGCTGATGTCATTTTTTAGATGACAGTTACTCCCAGTGGGACCCTGCGGTGGTTGTTAACCTTTAATTTTTAATTAAATATATATATATTTTTTTTAAATTATTTTTTTTAAGTGAACTAAATATTGAAATTTTAATTTTACTACTAAATTGCATTCAGAGGCTGAATATGTAGTTTCTATTTTTATTCATATATTTGTTCAATTTAAATTGACAAAATATATGAGTAAAAATAAACTCCGCGTATAAAATACATACTTCACTTCTAAATCCAATTAACAAATATAATTAGAAATGCAATATTGAGTTTACTTTAAAATAAGTTTATGTGAAAAACAAAGAAAATAAATTGTATAAGTTTTTAAATAAGAAATAAATACTATAAACTTACTACTTCAAAGACATCAGTTCTACCATCAGCTGCTTTTACTTCTCGTTCCAATAAAATATCTTTCGAAGCAAAATGCAACTGACACACTTTATGACCCGATTTTAAAATTATATCGTCGCATCGTATTGCTTTCTGTCATAGTGTGACATTTTCGTCACCTTTTGGCACAAGAAAAACACTTTCGTAGGATTAGAATTATAACTCGAAGTACATCCCGGAGCTATACACCGGTTTCCGCTTTTTTTTTCTTTTACACTATTCCCGTGTTCTTGATTTTCTTTTCCTTTGGGGGGTCTCTTTCTTTCTTAATTTTCCCAATAATTTAGAATTAAAATCATTTGTCAAAACACTTTTAATTAAATAAAAATTGTAAAAAACAGAGCTTGTCTGTACATCTGCCATGTGTTTGTTGACAAATTCAGGTTTACATTCCACCCAGCGCCACCTACAACTCAGCTTACACGAGAAAGCTGCGTGAACTAAGTGTCGCTCAACTTTTTGTTACAGGACTTTTTTGTTTATTTTCTTGTGCACTATCACGTAGAACAAGAGGTTTTATAAGTTGGACACCCTGTATAAAAAGCGTGACTAATTCTAACTAACTTATCGTAATACGGGATATCAACTGATTTCAAGTGACTTCAAATGAATCACTAACTAGAGTAAATAAGACTAAAAATATTTCTGCATCTCTTTCTTCACAATCAAGAGGTCATGTTTTCAAGTGAAACTTGCAAAATACTATTTCACGTACTATGTTGTGATTCATTATAATGTCTTACATTAGCTATCATAATCATTTTAACGAATCCCATGACTTTAAGAGACGTCCACTCTGACTTTTAGGTCATTTTAAGTGATTTAGGATGATCCCATGGAAGTCCAGGTAAATTCAGGTAACATTAGATGAGTTTAATTAACTTTTCTAAAAATATTTCTTTAAATGATTTTTTACCCCAATATTGTTAGGATCATCAATTTTGTAGAATTTGTTCAGAATAAGACTTTTTCAACAAATTTGTAACATTCCACGATGATTGAATGAATCATTACAAAAAAATAAGACAGTTTATCTTCAGATTTGCCGATAAGCCACAAATTTTAGCAAGTCAGCGTTTAACACTTCCTTAGTGAATTCAGATAACCTCAAACTTAACCCAGATTTAAAAGAGATAGGACAATGTAGTCAGTGTGACAATTACCTATATATTTATAACTCTAGGTCAAACATCTAATTGTCATTATGTGTGATAACAACAATTGATAACGTTTAATCTTATATCCTTCAAAATAGTCAAGTTCAAAATAAAGTCCACTAAAATACAAACTTTCTTAATAGCCTCAAATACACTATTGAAGAATCTAACGAATCAACTTTTATAGAATCAGGTGATGCACAGCAAAAGGGCATAAACGCAATTTTGTCAAAAATCAGATTCTTAGCTCAAAAATTGAGGTAACTTCAGAAGCACATTTTGGCAGAAAGTTTAAGATTTTAACTACAATTTAAACAAATTTAAACTTTCGTCATTATTTATTTATATATATTTAATTCTTTAAACGAAAAATGTTTACAAACCGTTTCCAACGTTACTTAATAGAGTGTATGACTCACGACAAATTTTGTATTGATGTTTATTTCCTCTGACATTTAACATGATCTATCAATCGCTGTCATGCTCAATAATATTTTTCTATAACTTCACTTTCCAGTTGACATTTAGGTGTTTTATTAAGAGTACCAGTTTGCATGATGTGCAATTTAAAAATTACAAAATTGTATTAATAGGGTGCGATATAATATAAGCATACAGACCATTAATTATGAGATGACTGCATAATTATAATGGTAAATTATTTCTTTTGTTACATGCACGAATAGAGAAGAAAAATCGCACATTTTACAGTGGACAAAAAATCTAATCCCAATTTTAAAATAACTTTTTATATTTTACTTCATCGGCGATTTTTCCTATTAAATTTCGTCAGTAGACACTTATATGCATTGCAATGATAAAGTGTAACGTAAAAAAATTCACTAAAACACAGTGAAAATGATAAAAAATCTCTAATTTGAACTCTAAAATTTAATGGGCAAATTCGAAGAATAGTTTAGAATAATTGATTAGTTTTATTCGCAAACAATTTGAAACAGAAAAGTTAAATGTGATGACCTTTCTTGACAATTGTCGTCATTCGTATGACGTAATGTGTATTTTTAAAGTCTCACATATCCTTATCCTTATCCTTGATGAAAAAATTTTTGGATTCAAAACAAAATTCCTTTCATTAAATTAAAGTGAATCAAACAATCATTCTTTAACTTTTTGAATTCTTGGACCAAAAAATAATGTCTTCTAGGGTAAATCAATGCAACATTTTATTCATTCTGATAGATTTTTTTGACTTAATGCAGACCTAGAACTGATGAATACTCTAGGAAAAACGATTTTCACCTTCAGCAAATGAACAGAAAACTGAAAAATAATTACAGAGGCACACAAAAAATGTGTGCGGAGTCAAAAAAGCGACCTATATAGTATAGTCGTATGGATTCCCAGGCGGAAATATTATATATAGTTTATGTATAGTGTGAAGCATTATATATAATATTCATTTGTTTTATATAAAAAATGTATAAAACAAATGAATATTATATATAATACTTCACACTATATATAAAGTATATATAATATTTCCGTTTGAGTTTAGGATGGTCAAAATCTGCATTAATTAGAATTTTTAGTTTAGGTCAAATTATCCCAAGTAGGCTACCATAAATCGAAAGTCGTCTTTTTCACTAAAATAAATTTTTTAATAGCCCTTATGTTCGGAAATATTTTCCCAGGTTTTGGTCGCAAACAGAATTTTTTTTCAAAAGCTATAAACAATTATGTATGTTTAAAAACATACATTTCAGACATCTTTTTTTCTTTCAAAAGAGAAAAATTTTTTGCACGTTATTCTGCATTTTTTGTGAAGAGGAATTGGAAAAGAAATACTAATTAGTGTATATTATTTCACGGGATATACAATTTTTAGTGCGAAGCGCGAGCGCTCAGAGCACGTTGTGCGTCAGTCTATTTAAAAGAATAGTCGAATGAGTGTTTTAAGAGAAAAATTACTATTCTTTTGCATAAGCTGACGCACAAAATGCTCTGAACGCTCGCTCGTCACACTAAACAATTGATATCCTGTGAAATAATAGAAACTATTTATAACTTGAAAATGTTTAATTTCTGAAAATATATCTTTTCCCTTCGCTCCGGTGGGAATAGAAACTCACGTCTTCCGATTGCCGGTCATGTGCTTTAATCACTAAGCTAATAGAGAGATCGAAGGCAGATACTTTTTTTCAGATATACGCTTTTCATAGCAAGGAGTTATGTTTTGAGTACAAGTTAAATTAGAAGTAATCTGTATCATCATCGAAGTTGGTAACGATCGATCATACGTAGATATCTTTCACGAACTGTGAAACTGGAAATTAACAATATCGATCTAAGTTAACTCCTTAAATAACAGAAATTCTTAACGTCATTCCAGACTAGATGGAGTTTGAAAATTTATAAATGAAAGATTTTTAATTTCTGAAGAAAGATCATTCTTCTTCGCTCTGGTGGGAATCGAACCTCACGTCTTCCGATTGCCGTAAAATGAATTTTTTAATAGCTCTTACCTTCGAGAAGATTATCCCAGATTTTGGTCGCAAACAAACTTTTTTTGCAAAAGTTATTAACAATGAGAATTTAATGTTACAACATGATCAACATTTTTCTCATTTTTATTAATATTATATTGTGCTACAAGTGCGGAAAATAGACAATTCCACACGAGTGTAAAATTCATAAGAGTGACAACTATTACTATTATTTAATTTTATTATTATTATTTTGCTCAACAAATTTACGGAATTATCGATTGGAGAAATAATAAAAACAAATTATCGGGGAATTTATCGAAATTTAATATGTCCAGAGCTTTTTGGATGAAATCCAAAACTTTCAATAATTTCCGGAAATTCATGGAAAATGTATGAATTACCGGAAATTTCATGCATCCAAAAATTTTCAAAATTTTTGGAATTTTTCGGTAATTTATGTTACATTATCGGTAATTTATGGTAATTCATCAGTCATTTATGGTAAATTATCACTTCGAGTTTGTCCGATCACTATTCACTACTCAAAATCAATCTATCAAGCGTCAACATATCATGAAGTAAGGTTATGATTCCGGTAGTCCTAGAAAGTAATTCTGATTCGAAATGCGCAAGCCCAACAGCTAAAAAAAGTAATCTTGTATAAAGTGCGCAAGCGCACCAGCTAGTAAGTCTTTTTATAACTGCTTTTTACCACGGTTTTGGAATAGGTCACTTCTCGCACGCTATACATGCCTCGAAAAGCGAACATTTCGTGCGTGCGTTACTAAAAAGACATTTTCTAGCTGCTGCGCCTGCGCACTTCGAGCGAGATTACTTTTTCTAACATTTGCGCTTGCGCATTTCAAATCAGAATTACTTTTCAGGACTGCCGGAAGCATAACCTCACTTCATTATGAGTTGACGCTTGACAGACTGATCGTGAGTAGTGGATAGTGATTAAACAAACTCGAACTGTTAAGTTACCATGAATGACTGATAAATTACTGACAAGTTACTGAAAATTTTTGGTAATTTTACCATAAATTTCGACGAAGTTCCGGAAAATTTGTTTTTATTGTTTCTCAAATCGAAAATTCCCTGAATTTTTTTACAAAAATAACATATGCAATATAAGCTGAAAGTAGGCCGTTGCAACTCTTGTGAAGTTTACAGTACTTGCCATCGACTTATCTTCGGGTCGTTTCCGGCACGCTTTCGTCTCACTTCCAACTCGACTCCGACGTGCCTACTACTACCCTTCAATTCGCCTCTGGCTCGTGCAGCAAACTTCACACTCGTGTGGAACATCCTACTTACTACACTTGTAGCACAATATATTATTTTGCAAGTTAATTTAAATTTTTTCTGGAGAGAAATGCGAAAAGAAATACTAAATAGTTTCTTTAGAAGGAATCTGTATTATCATCGGAGTTGGTAACAATCAATCAGATGTAGATAACTTTCATGAACTGGGAAACTGGAAATCAATAATATCGATCTAAGGTAACTCCTTAAATACCAGAAATTTTTAACACCATTTCAGACTAGATGGAGTTTGAAAATTTATACATTAAACATTTTTAATTTCTGAAAAATATCTTTCTCCTTCGCTCCGGTGGGAATCGAGCCTCAAGTCTTCCGATTGCCGGTCGGGTGCTTTAAGCACGAAGCTATTGGAGAGATCGAAGGTAGATATTTTTTTTCTTCAGATAAACGCTTTTCATAGCAAGGAGTTATGTTTTGAATACAAGTTAAATTAGAAGGAATCTGTATTATCATCGGAGTTGGTAACGATCGATCATATGTACCCGACCGGTAATCGGAAGACGTGAGGTTCGATTCCCACCGGAGCGAAGGAGGAAGATATTTTCTCAGATATTAAAAATATTTAATTTATAAATTTTGAAACTCCATCTAGTCTCAAATGACGTTAAGAATTTGTGTTATTTAAGGAGTTACCTTAGATCGATATTTTTTATTTCCAGTTTCATAGTTCTTGAAAGTTATCTACATATGATCGATCGTTACCAACTCCGATGATAATACAGATTCCTTCTAATTTAACTTGTATTCCAAACATAACTCCTTACTATGAAAAGCGTATGTCTGAAAGAATATCTGCCTTCGATCTCTCTAGTAGCTTAGTGGTTAAAACACCCGGCGGGCAATCGGAAGACGTGAGGTTGTATTTCCACCGGAGCGAAGTAGAAAGATCTTTTCGAGAAATCAAAAATTTTTAGTTTATTTAATTGTTTAATTTATTCATTAATCCAATTAAATGATACCATATTATTCAATTAAAATTTTTATTGAATTTTTCAATTTCAATTACACACGAAGACAGTTATTTAGAGCACACCACAGTTCTTCTAAAATTAATCGGAACTCTACAATACTTTTCTAAACGGAACGGTTTCAGGGTATTTTAACCCTTAACGGTCACACCTCCAAATACACCTTTAGATATTTTCGGCTGAAAAAAAAATCATGAGTGAAGTTGAAACTGATATACATCTTCAATATATAAAAAGGGAGAGCTGTGAATTCCGAATCTTGAGAACTATTACTTGTGATTCTCAAAAATATTAGTTCACGGATCTGAATTCTCAACTCTCACCTCGACGAGCCTTGCATTGTTTCAGTCACATTACTTTAAAGCTATCACCTAATTTTTGTGTCCCAGACTTCTTATATTGAGTCGCGCGCCACATAACGAGATGCGATGGTAAATTTAATATTTAAAATTGAAATTAACATTAGTGAACCATATTAATTTCAATAATATTGATAACATTATAATATTATTAAATTGTAGTATATATAGTATATAGATTATATGTATTAGGTTACATATAAGCTATATATATAATATAGGTATAATATAGGTATAATAGGTAATGGCAATAATAAGTAATTAAATTTATTGAACATCGAGATAATGTTAATGAATATTATATTTTGTATTCTAGAATTAAGTTAACATTAATATACAATATAAATGTTAATTGATTTTATTATAATATTAATTACTTATATTATATATAATATATAGATTATATGTATTAGACTACATATAAACTATATATATATATATATATATATAATATATGTATGACGGCAATATTATAATAAAGGTAGTATCAATGATAATTAATTACACTCATCGATTATCTAGGTAATATTAATAAATAATATTTGAATCCTTAACAAATTTGTAATGCTGAGTTAAGAGAGATGAGGCATTCGGACAATTTTAATTATGTCGCGCGCGCGCCAGCCATTCAACCAATCGCGTAGTTAGTGGGGACAGCGTGCCAATCTCTGGCAAGCTGTTCCCTTATTGATCCATTAACGATGAGTGAAATATTCAGCGACGAGACTCCCACTACCCGACTTCTGCGTGGAGTGGGAGACTCAGCGATGAGACTCCCACTACCCGACTTCCGCTCGGAGTGGGACAGACCGCGACGAAACTCCCACTACTCGATTTCCGCGCAGAGTGGGAGAGACGCTCGGTCATTATCGTGGGAGAGCTTGCGCTCTCTTCCATAAAACAATGCGTTTCGTCCACCGATGATGACTGCCTTCCGACTCCTTCGGATGCACACTACCGCCTCTCTTATCTTTCAGCCTAGCCCAGGGAGACGAATCTGGAATAAAAACTCAGTCTGCTGAAATCTTTTCGGTGATTGACTTTGCTACCTGTTCCATTCATGAAAAAATCTGCTCTTTTAAGAGCAACATTTTCACATAAGAATTTCTGATTTGAATTAACACACTTCCTCCACACTTTTCGCCACTCTTCAATCATCAACTCCTCTATCCGGTTCGTCCCATCAGATCGAACCTAGGGAAGAGTTGAATTTTTGAAGAGTTCTTGAAACTTCGATTCCCTTCTTGAAACCTGGCCAGGTTGTACTAACAGATAGCACTTATTGAGTTCTTCCGGATAGGAGGAAGCTACAAGAAGAGGAAAGCTTGGCTCAAGTTCGTAGGACGTCCACCTCTTCGTCACCAGCAGGGGCTGGTGACCGGTGTCAACAACGACTTTCCACAGGAGTTGGCAGTCTTCAATATAGCTCGTCAACAGGAGTTGACGAGTTCCAACTACGGAGGAGAGCAGGAGCTCAATAATACTCGCCAAGGGGAGTTGACGAGTTCCAACTGCAGTGGCAAGCGGGAGCTCACCCTCATCGGTCAGCAGGAGCTGTCGATCACCAGTCTTCACCAGGAGGTGAAGATTCCTACCTACTGCAGAAGGCATCGCAATTGGCAATAGTACTTTCGCCTTTCGGCCGTTCCAAACCAACACCATGGTCGGATATCAGTCTGAGGCGAGCTCTTCGAAAGCGTAGGAAGCTTCGGGCCGGTGCTGCCTCAGCGCGGAAAAAACTGATTCCGATTGCCGCTAACCACAATCGAACTACGATCCTGACTCTCGATACGGATGTAGTCCTATTGTCGGATACCCAACCCATACCTGACGGATACGTTCCATCGACTAGGAAGCCGTTGGAAGAAGTGAAAACTTATAAGGAACACCCGGAGGTAGTTGCCTTCAGAGAACGCACCGAGCACCGAGAGTATCATTTCAGTTTCATTCAGTGCATTTGTGCCCCTTAAAGTCTGCTGTTAGTGCGAAGCCATCGACGGTACCTTCTTATTTACCGTGGGTGTGACGCCGAAACTTCCAGGAAGGTTTCGTCAAATGGTCGAAAACTCTTCCATTTGAGTCTATGTATGCATAGTCAAGTTTTATCTTAGTAGTCAGGACAATTCTAGTTGTTTTTACTGTTTCGTAGACGCGGCCGTAAGGTAACAAATCAGCATTTA
Organism: Andricus grossulariae; assembly: GCA_011634705.1. Classification (NCBI taxonomy): domain Eukaryota; kingdom Metazoa; phylum Arthropoda; class Insecta; order Hymenoptera; family Cynipidae; genus Andricus; species Andricus grossulariae. Next base: position 8,903 of record JAABKJ010010417.1, read on the forward strand.
TGGGTAGATGATCGTTATCGTAATTTTCAAAATTCGTAAATAATGAATACTCTTTCTTATACATACGTATCGTCACATTATCTGGAAAATGCTCCTTAGAATCATAAGTGTCATGCACCTCTAAATTCTGTTCTCCTCTAGCAGCTGACGCAAAATGGGGGCCTACCTCATCTAATTTTGTAGGAAAAAAATGCACAGTTATTACATTTTTGTACACTAGTAACTTAAACATTTAACAAGTTTAATAAATCACTGGTCAACAGAGATTGGCATATATTCATAAAATGAAACATGCATTTTGCAAATTAGTTTTTCAATGCGTGTTTACTTTATACATCCAACGAACACTTTATTTTTTCGATAACTTAACCGATTGTCGAGGTAGGGGGAAGCGTATAATGCGAAGAAGCGGGGAATGCGGCGCGGTCACTTTTAGAAAAATCTGCTTAATATGAACGAGGGATTTCAGGTTTAGTATATATGCACTTATGACTACAATATCAGATAGTACAAAAATTAAGTTAATTAAAATGATTATTTAATTTCGTACGATAAAAAGTTAAGGAATAGTACAATAAGTGTTAGCTGGAATGATAAAGGACTTGAGTGGACCCGCCTTACAAGACAGTAATAATAAGTTAGAAATTTTGTTTTGGGAGTTTCTCATCAATTATAACAGGCAAAAATCATTCAAGCTTATAGTATTTTTCTCCAAACGTATTAAAACTTTATTAATATTGATCTTCTGATATTTCGGAAAGATTTCACGTGTCGCAAATAGGTAGAGTTAGGTAGAGTCAGCAAATAAAAGTCTCATTTTAATACCATACGTGGTGCGGATGGCCATTGTAATGGTAAAATGTCCTAGTTTCATTACATTTTACAGCGTGTAAAATTTAACAATATTTCTAAAATTCTTTTTATTGAGCAATGGCGAGAATTTTTGTGTTTGGAAACTCGATCAGGAATGAACAATTCAAATTGGATGCTTTCTACAAACAAAAATGTGTGTTCAGACAAGTGATTGGCCTGTTATTCTTAGGGTCCGCTTAGTTGCCCATCTTTGGTAGGAGCACTGTGCGCCCTTCCACCAACCACTCCGGAACAAGTTCTTCCGACTATAGATATGAAGGCAAATTGTGGGCCAGATGCTGGTGGGTTGAAGGAAACTTCTTCCACCAGAATGTCTTGATACCATCTGCTCCCGGAGCGGAATAGTTCTTCATGCCTCTTAATACTTTTTTCACCTCCTCGGTAGTGATGGATAAGCATTCTTCTTGATATGTTATGACAGCTTTGGATAGCTTCTTGGAGCTATATATGTTCTCTGAGTCTTCTTTCAGTGGATACTGGACTCCATAGACTTCTCGCCAAAATACTTTGACCTGTTCTGGTTTGGTCGGGCGGTCGATAGTAACTGGCGGATCTTGGAAGAGTCGAGATAGGTCAGAGAAAAACTGTTCGTTTTATCTAACTCACCTCTCCCTCCGCTCTAGACTTCTCCCAGCGTCAGATAGTACCCGTGTTCTGTCAACAATTTGCTGCCTAATATCAGCAGTTTTGACTTGTTGAGTGTGTAATGACGGATCCGTAGTTCGCGCGCGAACTGTCGAACATTGGCGGTGAAATCCCTGCAAGATGTTATGTAGTTAATCACACACTGAATGCGGGTCGTGTACTGTCTTGGGCAGCCTATCTTGGTGCTGAGGTGATGCATTCGTCTTTTGGGCTTATAATCAGCCGTTGGTTTTGATTTACGGTTTGCATCCGATAAAGTTCTCGCTGCATTACATACACTATAATTGATAGTCTAGAGGTCTGATTCTTCGGAAAAATCTCCACGAAGCTCGTTATCCAGTTAAACCAGATCTTTAAGCTTGAGCGAATCCTGGATTTTAATGTTCCTCTCCTTCTATATCCACCTGACCCGTGATGATGAATTTGAAATTTGCAGGGATCATCGCAATAAGCTACATAGAAATTGTTATATTCAGTGGAAAGTAGAACAGAGGAAATTAAAAAAAGAAATTTCGTTGGTTGGCTTGTTGTTTAGATCCATACAACTCCAGCGAA
>JAABKJ010010418.1:0-10975 GCA_011634705.1 Andricus grossulariae
TTTTGTCACTTTTTAATAAATTATTATAAATTATTAAATGAACAAAATTAAGTTTTAATTTCACATTTAAATTCTTTAGGAGTCAACGTTTATAAAAAGCTTAACTGTAAGGCAAACAAAATTGTTGTGGATGACCCTATTAAGAACAATGGGGTTGCTTGCATTTTGGATAATATATTTTTTAAATACTGCATAAAATTCTGAAAATTTTAGTACATTTAATAGAATGTTGAATACTTCACTTCTTAGGAAAAAAAATGGTTAAAAAAAGTATCGAAACCCCTATTCAAACAACTTTGTGACCATGAAACGTCACATCCTGCAAAACGCTGAACCAATCAGAATAATGGTATGCAGTGGCTCCGTTGACTAACGAAGTATCCAGCTGACAGATGGCGAAAAAATGTGCGACCTTCCACATGTCGACTTTTAACACATTCGCGCTGCCACACTTTACAAATACTGGTTTTAGTGGAATTCCTACGTATTTTAAACACTTTTCAGACCTTTCTTCATACTTTTTAAACACTTTTTATATAATAAACGTTTAAATAGGTCATGTTTACCCCAATCACCAACGGCCATATTAATTCCCCCATCAGCTGCGCTAATGAGACAGATGTTTACTACCGACGCTGGCCCTATCAGAATTCTTCATATTCCCGCCCAAAATTTTAAAAAGTATACTTTGTAAAAATAAAAAAAATATTCAAATTTATTTAAGAAAAAAACTTTAATTAAAAAATTATATTCGATTTTTCGTGCTCTTTTAATTTAACTAGGAAAAAAAAGAACCGCGAATTTTCTGAGACCGGGGAAAACAGAAAAATGATATTCAATTTATTTTTTGACTGGGAATTTGACCAATGTTTAAAAAAAGAATCTATCCAATCACTTGAAATATCATAAATCTCGTATCACATGATATAATGCAATTTAAAATAAGTTTGATTTCAACTCTTTTTTTTTCCTGTTCATTTGTTAATTTAGAATAAGACTTAAACAATTAAACATTAAAATCGTTTGGACTTGTAGTTCCAGTATTAAAAATTGTACAATAATTTATTTTACAAAATAATCCTGAATCTTTTCAAAACTAAACAATTTACAAATTTGAACATTAAAAATTAAAAATTTTACATAGTTGAAGTTTCAACTAAAGTGATGAATATTCAATCAGTTGCAATTTTGTCCAAAAAATAAATAAATTTCTATCAAAAGAGATGAATTGTTGAACCTAAAAGATGAAATTTCAACCAATTAGTTGAATTATCAACTGAAAACGGTAAATTTTCAACCGAAAATGGAATAGTTAAATTTTAAGTCAAAAAAACTAATTTCAAGCCCAGAAAAAAAAACAAATTTCAACCAAATAAATGAATTTTCAACCAAAAATAGGATAGTGAAATTTTCAGTTGAAAAGTGAATTTTTAACAGAAACAAACAAATTTTTAGGAAAACAGTTCAACTTTCAACTATTAGTAGCTGGGTTTCCATCAAAAAAGATTTTCATTTTAAATAAAAAAGACAGTTGGAATTCCACCGAAACAACGAATTTGAAGCAAAATAGTTGAATCCACAACCTAAACGAATTAATTTTCAACCAAAAAGATGCATTCTCAACTATAAAAGATACTTTTTAAATCAAAAATGGAATAGTTAAATTTTCAGGTAAAGAATTTATTTTCATAAAAAAACAACATATTTTCAGAATAATAGTTAGATTTTTAACCAAAGAGATGAATTTTCAACTAAAATTATGTTTCTTCAACTAAAAAAAATTAATTAAAAATAAAGAAGTTTAACTTTTAACTAATTAATTGAATCTTGATTTCAGGATTTTGTCGACATAAAATATTTGACACTGTGAAATTGCCGACCATAGGGAGATTCACGAAATATCAAATTCCCGAATCTAAAAAATTAAGAAATTGTTAAATAATAAGATAAAAATAATGAATATTTGTATTTGATGAACATATTTGTTATTTCATTATTTATTTATTGCTATAGCAATTTTTTAGTTGTTTCGATACGGCACATTTATAATTCGGAAATTTTGCTGTATCAGCAGTTTTGTAGTGTCAGATATTTTATAATGTCGGCTATTTTATTTTTCGGAAATTTGTCATTCGTTTTGCTAAATTTAATCTTCAAACGTTACAATTTTGATTGTTCCATTAACATTTTTTATAACTTTTAAGCGAAAGTGCTGAATTTTGATGCATAAATAACAATTGAACTATTATTAATTTAAAACAACTTAAAGTTAACAAATTTAACTTCTTATTTTTAGTGTTGAGTTAACAATAAGTTTAGTCATTCAATTTTTAACGTTCAGAAATCTTTAAACTGTTCAATTAATAAAAGTTAGAAATGTTTAATTTTGTAGTTTAAGGGCATTTGATTTAAAACTGTATAATTGAAAAATGTCAAAAGCTTTCATTTTATACGTATAAATAAGTGTTTGATTGAAAAATTACTGAATTAAAAAATGTATTAAGTTTCAATTTTTTAACTTTAAAATTGAGCCGTTCTATGCAAGAACAATTTAAGTCGGAAAAGTGCAAACGGAGAAAATAGCAAAAAAAAAACAAATTTAATCATTCCCATAGGTTTTTATAAACAATTACGTGAAGAGAGTTATAAGTTGTTTTTGTAGAGAACTTTTATTAGAGACTGTTTTTATTACAATGTATTGTTAATAACCAGGGTCGTTAGAAGAATTAAAATTATACGCTAAAACCTCCCTCTCCTGTAATTTCCCTCCCCTACCCCTACCCCTACATTCCCCTACTTCCCTTCCCCACGCATAAACTGTTGCTTCCCCTCCCGTCCCCAACTTCATCTATTGCCCCCTCTCCTGACTTCCCCACCAAACACTCCCAATCCCCATTTCCCCATCCCCTTTCCCCTCATTTTCCCTACCCCTATTTCCCCTAACCTCATTTCCCCCACAATTACCCTACTTGCATCTCCTCATTTCGGTACTCCCGTTCCCCTCATTATCCCCTCCGTTTGTTTCCCCTCAAGTCTCCTACTCCCTTCCTTATCTTTCATCGCTTCCCTCCAATAATATTCCCTACTTTGCATCCCCTTATTTCCTACTTCCCCTCAATTTATTTCTCAACACTTCCCATTCTTAGAAAAAGGCACGACGAACAGAGAACCGGACCGAAACTATAAGGGTTTCTACCCGGGGCTACGAAACTCTAAAAATTAATAAACCTCATCTAATTTTGAAAATGAAATTTAGTTTAACTCTTTAAATAAAAGATCCCTCACACTTATGTATATATTTTTCAAAATCTCATAATCTCATAATTTTACAAATGCGACAATTTCGAGGACAATTTCATAAATCCGAGCCACAATTGAATCTAGCCAGCATTTCAAAACCTGAACTAAAAATACTGCGGTAACTAAAAATAAAAATGTAAGCCTTTCAATTTTCGAAAAGGAACAGGTTGTGCACGAGTTACACGTCTTACGGAATGAAATATCTGAACCTCTTTGCGCCAAGCGACTGTAGGACAATGATTTAAGTGCTTTGCGTTTCTCTATCGTTTCTTGCTATCTCTCTTAGCGGTGAATTGGCGGAATAAATTGGCATGTACACATGAACGAACTTAAATCAAAATGTAAGTTCAACCGTAACACAGGTACATTTTCTTGTCGGATCTCTCGTAATATCACTTTTCGGCATTTAGCCAAAGAATCAATGTTCATTTTTAAGTGCTTTCGCCAATTCACCACTCAAATCGAGTGAAGAGAAATGCATTAATCGCTCTTGGATTTAATGGATAAACCACTTTATTTTGAATTTGTATCAGTGCCAAAAGTAGGGTAGAGTGGGGCGATTTTTTCGGCTTTTTCGACTTTTAAAAAAAATTCGACGAATTGAATTTTTTCCGCTTTTCTCAGAAGTTCTCTTTGCTTAGTTTCAATTTTAATGATAATGAAACAAAAAATTGAGAACGATGAAAATTGAATAATTTCTCAATACAGCTTTATACTTTAATTTTTTTAATTAATAGCATTTTAAATTTAACAATTTCTAATTTCCTGAATCATTGGACATTTTTAAGTCGAAAACGTTTAAAATTGATTCATTTCTAATTCAATTACAATATTGACATTCTTTCCCGTATTCCCCTCTTTTCCTCCTTTTTAAAGAATTCCTCTTTTTGCTTCCTTATAGAGGAAGCTTTGTAATGGTAACATTTTCCAAAAATTTTTGTGAACACAATAACTTGAAAACGATTGGAGATAAGTTGATGAAATTTGGATGGCTTATTTTGACCACTCATATCTTGAAACTGACCGAAGGATTTCTAAAAATATTTATTGTATCTTTTTCAGCATTAAATAATATTTTAAAAATCGTTTTTTATAGTAAAATTCTTTTCATTAACATAATTAAAAGTTGATCCAAGAATATAAAAGATTCCTTACTTCTAGACGAATCGATTGACCTACTATATTAATACATTTTATTAAAGAGTAAGGAAGTTATGGTAATTAATATATTTTTAAAATCGATTTTTATAGTAAAAATTTTCGCATTCTCATAATTTAAATTTGATGCGAGAATATAAAAGTTGTGTTGATTTAAGTGATGCGAGAATATAAAAGTTGTGTTGATTTAAGACGAATCGATTGACCTATAATATTGATACATTTTATTGAAGAGTAAGGAAGCTCTGGTAATGCATAATATTTGAAAACACGTTTTTTTTATAGTAAAACTTTTTTCATTAGCCTAATTCAGAATTGATGCAAGAACGGAAAAGATTTCTTGATTGAAGGCAAATCGATTGATCTATAATAATCATACACTTTATATTTAAAACATCTGTTTTAAATAGAAAAACTTTTTTCATCGACATAATTCAAAGTTGACGTATGAATAGAAAAGACTTCTGGATCATAAATTTTCAAATAGAATAATTCTGACAATTTTTGTAAAGAAATCATAAAGCTGGGAAAGGGATAGGGTGCGACAGAACTTTTCTGTTTCCTTTTCCAGCTCAAAAAATTACCATTTCAAACACAAAATTTGATTTGTCTGATTTGTCAATGTATTTTAAAAATTGTTTGTATTATTTTGTAATTTTGTATTTTTGGTAAATTTTAAGAGTATTTGGGGGATTGTCTTGTACTTGTAGCCAATCGGACCCCAAAAATGTTTAGAATATCATCCTTACAAATCATCTTTATCAGTCTATAGCCAAACATCTCCTAATCTATCAATAAGAAAAAAACATTTAAAACCATCTCTAACCCTTCGTTAAACATGTTCTATTTCTCTTATAATTTTTATTTTTATTTTGATAATCCAAGATCAATAATCCTAATAATTAAAACTTGTTGCATTGTTCAAGAGCTTTTTTTAGAATTTTATTGTGTTTGGGACCAAATAGACCCCAAATATCTTTAGAATACTTTACAAGTCAACTTTAAGAATCTAATGCCAAATATTTCTTATCCTATAAAACCACCAAAACATTTAAAAACGTCTCTAACCCTTCCTCAAACCTGTACTATTTGTCTTATAACTTTGATTTTTATTTTAATAACCCAAGGTCAATAATTCCAGTCATTTGAACTTTCCGCATTGTTCAAGAGCTTTTTTGGAATTATATTGTGTTTGGGACTAAATGGACCCCAAATGTCTTTAGAATACTTTACAAATCAACTTTAACAATCTAAAGCCAAATACCTCTTGTCCTATCAATCCACCAGAAGATTTAATACCATCTCTCAGCCTTCAGGCAATCGGACCCCAAACATATTTAGAATATTATTTTTACAAATCACCTTTATCAGTCTATAGCAAAACATCTCTTACTCTACTAATCCACAAAAACATTTAAAACCATCATCTGTAACCCTTCCTCAAACATGTTCTATTTGTTTTATGATTTTTTCCTCTCAATAATTCAAGATCAATAATCCTAATAATTAAAACTTGTTGCATTGTTCAAGAGCTTTTTTGGAATTATATTGTGTTTGGTACCAAATGGACCAAAAATATATTTATAATACTTTACAAAGCATCTTTAACAATATAAATCAAAACAGCTCTTACTCTAACAATCCACGAAAAAATTTAAAACCATCTCTATTCCTTCCTCAAACATGTTCTGTTTTTCTTCTAATTTTAAGTCTACTTTTCATAATCCAAGATCAATAATCCAAATAATTCAAACTTGTTGCATTGTTTAAGAGCTTTTTTGGGATTATATTGTGTTTGAGATCAAATGGACCCCAACTATCTTGAGAATACTTTCTAAATCAACTTTAGCAATCTAAAGCCAAACATCTCTTACTCCACCAATCCACAAAAACAATTAAAACCATGCTTAACTCTTTCTCAAACATGTTCTATTTGTCTTATAATTTTTTTCTTTGAATAATCCAAGATCAATAATCCTAATACTTCAAACTTGTTTCATTGTTCAAGAGCTTTTTCGGAATTATATTGTTTTTGGGACCAAATGGACCCCAAATATCTTAAGAATACTTCACACATCATTTTTAACAATGTAAATCCAAACACCTCATGTCCTATAAATCCACCAGAACATTTAAAATTATCTCTAACCCTTCCTCAAACCTGTTCTATTTGTTTTATAATTTTTTTCTTTTATTTTAATAATCCAAGATCAATAATCCCAATAATTTGAACTTACTGCACTGTTCAAGAGTTTCTTGGAATCATATTATGTTTGGGACCAATTGTACCCCAAATATCATAAGAATACTTTACAAATCATCTTTAACAATTAAAGCCAAACACCTTTTGTCCTATCAATCCACATAAATATTTAAAACCATCTCTAACCCTTTCTCAAACCTGTTCTATTTGTCTTATAATTTTTCTTTTTATTTTAATAATCCAAAATCAATAATCCCAATAATTTGAACTTACTGCATTGTTCAAGAGCTTTTTTGGAATTACGTTGTGTTTGGGACCAAATGGACCCAAAATGTCTTTAGAATACTTTACAAACCAACTTTAGCAATCTATAACCAAACATCTCTTATCCTATCAAACCACCAAAACATATAAAACCATCTCTAAGCCTTCCTTAAACCTGTTTTATTTCTCTTATAATTTTTATTTTTATTTTATTAATCCAAGATGAATAATCCCAATAATTTGAACTTACTGCATTGTTCAAGAGTTTTTTGGAAACATATTATGTTTGCAGCCAACTGGATCCCAAATATCTTAGGAATACTTTACAAATCATCTTCATCAGACTATAGCGAAACATCTTTTACTCTATCCAATCCACAAAAACATTTCAAACCATCTCTAACCCTTCCTCAAACATGCTCTATTCGTCTTATAATTTTCATTTCAATAATCCTAATAATTTAAACTTGTTGCATTGTTCAAGAGCTTTAAGGGAAATATATTGTGTTTGAGACCAAATGGACCCCAAATATCTTTAGAATACTTTACAAATTAACTTGAACAATCTAAAGCCAAACATCTCTTAATCTATCAATCCACAAAAATATTTCAAATCTTCTCTAACCCTTCCTCAAATATGTTCTACTTTTCTTCTAATTTTAATTCTTCTTTTCATAACCCGAGACCAACTATTCTAATAATTCAAACTTGTTGCATTATTTAAGAGTTTTTTGGAAATATATTATGTTTGGGGCCAATTGGACCAAAATATCTTAAGAATACTTTACGGATCTTTAACAATCTAAAGCCAAACACCTCTTGTCCTATCAATCCACTAGAAGATTTAAAAACATCTCTCACCCTTCATCAAAAATTGTCTATTTATCCACTAATTTTAAGTTTCTTTTAATAGCCCAAGATCAACACTCCTAATAAAATAAGCTTGCTGCATTGGTTAAGAGTGCTTTGGGGATCATATTGTGTTTGCCTTTAACAACCTAAAGCCAAACATCTCTTCCCCTATCAATCCATAAGAACATTCAAAACCATCTCTAACCCTTCTTGAACTTTTCCTCTAATTTTAAGTTTTCTTTAAACAACACAACATTAACTCTTCTAACAAATCAAAAACTTGCTGCATCTCTTCGAACCTTTAAAAAAGCAGCATTCCCATCAGCCAACTCGGCACTTATCTAAAACGACAAAACCTTCAAATTCCTGTGAAAATATCACGCAAACGTCGCACACCGTTTATCTATCAGACACACGCATATTCTCGATGTCCCTTTCACAGGACCGTATTTTAGGGAAGATTATCCGGGACATTCAGGGAGAAACCCATAGGGATTGGGAAAGCCCCTCTCTCCCCCTCTATTCTCTCGCTTTGAACGCTTATCCTGTGGTTTTTCTTTCTTTCTCTTTATCCCCTATGCTGACACGATGGCCATTATGTAAACTACTTTACCTCGGAAACGTGGAAACGGTGGTCTCAATGAACTCTCTGCGACCCGAGACTGAGTTTATTTATTTGCAAGCAGCGAGTGTAAACGGCGCTTTTTCCCGTTTATAGAACCCAACCCTCTTCCCCAGAAATGGTACCAGAGACTCTAAAAAGTCTAAAGCGGTGTGATTTTTTAGCTCTCGCTTGACAGCGACTCGATAAAAAAAATATGCTAAAAAAGAAGGGAAAAGAGAAGCAAAAAAAGAGAGTTGTCGCTTGACCAGAGGAAACATATTTTTGATATATCGAAGCTGTTCCTGTTTTGGTGCGTTTATTGCCGACTCTGACGGTAACCCAACGAGATAAGGCACGTCTATTATTGGTCCATCGAGCAACCGTGGCAGGCATATCTTTTAACACCGATCTCGTGTAATCTGAGTCGACTTTTGCTCCAAGTCCACGTATTGTGTGTAAACTGTATAAATTACTCTACGTGTTGACCTTATTTCGATTTTTATGATTTGCTTCTGTCAGGACAAAAAAGCTACTAATACGAAATACATGTCGGATAGGACATTATCGCGTTCCTCAAATTAAGCTGACACCGATTTTTTTCTTCTTTCTTTATCAGAAATATTCGGAACCCTGGTGGAAAAAAGTTTTACAAGAAAGTACAACATTCCGAGGCAGAAAAGTTATATATAGTTTATATATAGTGTGAAGTATTATATATAATATTCATTTGTTTTATACATTTTTTGTATTAAAAAAATGAATAATATATAATACTTCACACTATATATAAGCTATACATAACTTTTCCGCCTGGGCTTCTACAACTGTAACTTTTTGTTGAAACATGTACTTTTTCGTAAAAGAATGTACAAAATTTAACAAAAAAAAATACAGTTGAATACAAATAGCTCATTTTTTCTTATATTTTCTTGCAGAAACCCAGGCGGAAAAATTATATATAGTTTATACATAGTGTGAAATATTATATATCATTTTCATTTGTTTTATATGAAAATTGTATGAGACAAATAAAAATTATATATAATGCTTCAGACTATATATAAGTTTTCCGCCTGAGAATGTAAAAAAATTAACAATAAAGTACAAGTTTCTACATTTCAAACATTTTCATTATTTTTTATTCATGTATTTTTTTACTTTGTTGTAAAAATCTACAAGGAATTGCAGAAAATTACAGAATTTCACAATTTTTTTTTTAATTTAGGTGTTTGAGGTCATTAAAACACTTTTAATTTTGAGTAAGTTATTGTAGAAAATTACGAATATTTACAAAAAAATACAAGGTTTCACAATAGTTGAAATATTGGGGAACTGTACTTAAAATTATGTTTAATATACTGGTAGTTTATTGTAAAAATTTACTTCAAACAAAAAATATGCATTTTCAAAAACAATTCTGTTAGAATCCGCATCATCGTTTCGACTTGTACTTTACTGTCAATTTTTGTAAAATATGTAATATATTTGAGTTTCTACAAAAAACTACAATTTTTTAAGAATATTACAGTTTTATCAAGAACTTTTGCTATTATAATAAATTATATTAAACTGTAGTTCGAAAATTAAAAATTGAAAAATAATTGACTTTTCAGGACGATTCTGAATCTGTTCAAAATTAAGCAGTTTACAGATTTTAACGTTAGAAATATAAATTTTTCAATTAGAAAACCTCAGTAGTTAAACAAATGTAAGTGTTCGATTGAAACTTTATAAACTATTCTTAATTTATAAATATTTTGAAAAACTAAACGCTCTTATTCAATTCCAAATCCTGTTCAAATATTATTTCCATCTAAAATATTCCATTTTTAATCAATTTAATTTGATATTTTTTAATTAAGGAAGACATTTTTTTTAAATATTAAGCAATATTTTACTTTTCATTTAAAATGAGTAATTATAAATCAAATTTTGTTGCATGAATAACAATTGAAAATTATCAATTTTGAAAAAATTGAGTTAGTTGAAAAGATATTCAAAAGTTTTGGGAACATCCAAGTCTAATTTAAAACTGAAAAAGATTTTGAAAAATTAAAAAATCAATTTAGATATTTGAAGGTATCGAAATAAAATTGTGAAGCTTTTTAAGGATCTTTAAAGGTTTTAAAAAAAATCAAAAAAAATCTTAAGTTTGCTGGAGAAATTGAAAATTATTTTTATTTCGAAAAATTAATCAAAATATGTTTTGAAGTTTTGAAAAGACTACGTTAGGAATAGTTTTTGTAATTGCTTTTTTGTTTAGTTTTGCTTCTTACCAATTTTTTTAAAATATTTAAATTTTAATAAATCGAGACTTATATTTTCGATAAAAATTTTCAAAATTAGTTAACAATCTTCAAATATGTGTCTCAAAAATGTTTCCTTTAATAATTTTTTTACGATTTCAGACCTAGAAAATTTTCCTTTTAAAATTGAAAATAGCAGTCATAGAGAATATTTTTCCCGAAAAAAGCCAAAATTATTATGCAACATTAATTTTAAGAGAATATTCAAAAAGTTAGAAAAAAATTGTTTTGAATGTTAAATGACAATTGAAGAATTATTAATTTCTGAAATAATCGAGAAGTTTAAAA
>JAABKJ010010419.1:0-10974 GCA_011634705.1 Andricus grossulariae
GATGACAGTTACTCCCAGTGGGACCCTGCGGTGGTTGTTAACCTTTAGTTTTATATATATATATATATATATATTGTACATGATGGTTCGTACAAATCTAAAACTTCAAGATTGTATTTTGTTCAGAATAAAAACACATAACTAAAATACTTTTCCACTGTAGGAAAGTAATATTTATTTTATGTATGAATTGACAACTTAAGTTATTCTGTCCAAAAAAAATGGTTATCATTTAAAGCGGATTCGTAATTCGGTGTAAATATTTATTTTGAAGTCTTAGTATGATAGAAGCCTTGAGCACATGAACTTACAGAAAAAAGTTGAACGCACTCTAATTATCCTGCTTTTAAAAATAGAGATTAGGATAGACTGCATATCAAATTTTATTATAATAGTATGTAAGAAGGAAAAACCTGTTTTTGCGGTTTCATCTACATGATTGTTTGGAAATTTCATATAAAAATACGTTTCAGAATCAGACCGATTCCCTCTTCAGATACTCTTTTTCCCGATTTTTGTTTATAAGGAATGTGGTGGCTGAGAAAATTAAGAAGAGACAGAAAAATTGTTTCAATTGCGGATTCTTTAAGCACAAATATTCAGAGTGGTAGTGCGTAGTTTTGGAGGCGAATGAACGTGCGTTCGTGACACCTTGTCATAGCGATTAAGACTGACTACGCATTCGATCCAATTGCCCGAACCTGTGTGCGAAAATTTCGTGGCAGGCTGGTGTTAGGTCTGGTCCCGTTTTGGCTCTATGTAGACTCTCAAGCCTGGAAGATCTTATTTGTCGATGTGTGTGTTTATCTAGTCTGTCTAGTCTGAAAGATCTGGTCTAGCCAAGCACTAACGCTGCTAAGTTATCCAAGAACAATAAAAGTTCTTAGTTCGGTCTAAAAGGATTGGTCTGGCCCAGAAGTAACGCTGATCACTGATTAGCTATCCAATAACCATAAAAAGTTCTAAATTCGATCAGCAGATTTTTCCTTGACACATATTTCAAAAAAGTCGCAGGGTGTCTAAAATGATAGACAGTAAGAAATTTGCACTACCAAAACAAGACTTTTTCTTTATTACCTTGACTGTCTGTTCTGTTCCAGGTTTAGAGCTGATCATCTGAGTACACTTGTAGGGAAAAATTATATTTTCATAACACGCGTATCGAAATTTCAACTTTCGCTGCCTTTTAAGCGAAGGAAAAGTAATCGATTTTTTCCAAATCGAGTGGAATCCAGCTAGCGGGTGAAGAATACCCTACATAGCTGGTGGTCATTAAAAAAAAGGCAGTCAAACCAGCGACTGACCGGCTACCAACTCAGTGCTCTCAACGAGAGCCTGGAGCACTACTGCGTTTGCGTTAAGCAGAGCTCGTTATTGGTAGCGAGAAGGGAACAAATGGCTATTCTCTTAATTCTCTATTCTTTACCAATGATCAGGCTCTGCTTGACGCATGCTTGACAAATTATGTACTCGATTGATATTCTGAATCAATAATCCTCGAAGATTGGGATCTCGTGGAATTTTTTGCAAGAAAAACCCGTTTCAAGACGAATTATTACAGTATAAAATACAGCAATTTACCATTTTTATAACACACTTATATCTCACGAAAATATAGTCAATATTTTTCTTTGGAAAGTAGGTTATACATAATCTCTTTTTTACTTTTTCATTGATAAAAAAACTCTCATATCACACTTGAAATATCACATCTTCAAAATAAATAAACTAAGAAGAATAATTTACAACGAATAGTGGGTCTGCTTTACGCAGTTTCCATTCCATGGCTACCCAAAATGAGCTGCAGAGGCGTCTCTATATCGATAGTTGTTCTTCCTATGGAAGTGTTTACTCTCACTTTCTTTCTGTGTAAATATTGAAAATTGCAATAATTTTAATTTATAATCCTTAAAGTTTCACTATTTCAGTAGAAAGAATTTAAATTTGTATTATTTTGTTTTACGCACAATTAATATTGGAGAGCTTTTTATTGCAAATATTCAAAATTGAAGAAATTTAAATTGTAAATCGTTAAAATTTATCTTTGAGCTTATTGAAATCAGTACAATTTGAGAACTGTTATGTATACCTATTAAAAATGGTACAAATCGTAATTGCAAATTAAATATTTTTCAATGAGACATCTTGAGAACTCTAGAACTTCAAATTGAAAGTATTTGGAAATTAAAATTTTTCAATTTTGACCATTACAATAAAGAAATGTGAAAATTTGAAGTTTCACAATTGAAAATTGTGTTATAATCACGACTTGCATTCAAAATTTCTGGAATTTTGAATATTTGCAATTAAAAGCCTGATTTGTGATGTTGGGATTCGCGTAGATTGAAAATTTTTCATTTACACATGTTCAAAATTAAAAAATTCTGAATTTTGACTTTCTGAAACTGTGCAACTTTAAATTTTATATCTTTTAGATTGAAAAGTTTATAAGTTTGGAAATTTACAATTAATGGATATAACGTGACGGAATTTTTTGCGACATGCGTGTTTTTGGTGAGATTTTGTATATTTGTACTGTTGCAGGTCTGGGCTGATGAAATAATTTTCTCTGTTTATGTAATGCTGAAGAAAATTGATGAATGTAATCCTTTGAGTACAAAAATTATTACTGTACTTACTGAAAGTGCATTTTTGGAATAATTTTACATAGTTTTTCATTTTCGTTTTGTGTTCAAGATTTGACCGCAAATCTTGATTTTTTTCACCAGAATAAAAAATATTCGAAAACATGTATTGCGGTTCTTATACATCGCAGATTTATATATATTTTACTATAGATATGACACTCGTTCGCTATCTGCATAAGACGGTAAGAGAAGGGATTGACGAGTGACAGATCTTCGCTCTTTGCTCTTTCCGTGAACATCCCTGAATCATATGAATAAATGAATTTAGCTTATTAAAATTTAACTAAGCCATGCTTTCATAATTTCAGTTTTTGCAACCGGCCTTAATCTCATAAGAATGGAATGGTCATCCGTTCCAGATAAACGAAAGTAGCATTCGACTGGAAGCGGGGTATCTACCTCGAGCGCTTCGGCAAGGATCCACGACAATGCAGTGAAAACACAGAGACAGCGAACTCTTAGCTTTACTGCTTTCGTACTTTTATTCTCGATTATTAAAAAAAATATTAACATTTCTACGATAAACCAGCTCTGCTTGTCAGAAGAGAATAGTATTTAGATGACGTATGCGAAAGGTTGGACAAAAAATCAAGCCTTCGGCCTGAAACTTATGAACCGTAACCCCATTCTGATAAAGGGCCTTAAGCCTTAACACCCACCACCATCGCCCACTCGAAAAATAAGCATAGTAATAAAACCTTAACTTCGGGGCTTTGCTATTTGACATGTAAAATTGCAGTTTGTTACCGTGGATATTATTTGACCCGTGTAATACGTCGTAACTATACGTAAAGCATTAAATTTACATAAGTCTGCGCATTTAATAACAACAGCATATTTACACGTGATTTGAATAGATGAAATGTAAAAGTACTTGGCATAAGTTCGTAAAGTTACATGCTACCTGTCATTTCCACTGATTGGGCGTGAACAAAGAGCCACATCTGGTCGCGAAAACCCCTGAAGCCGAGAAGCAACGGAAGAGACAGATAGTGGAACGAAATTATCCATATTGGAAAACAATAGTACATGCAGAACGATTAGGTCTTCAAATGACATGAACTATATGTATCAGTTTCACAATAGCATACACATTTTATGCAATTTCTTGAATCTGAGGGCGTGAAATCGCGAATGTTAAAATTTGCAGGATTTAGGTTATATTGGGATCAGGGAGGGGAAGCATTGCTCGAACTCACAGTTTATATGGCAATATGTTTTTTTTTCAGTTTCGGAAATAAAATTTCATGATCAATATTATGGGGTTTTTAGTTTGAATGGACTTCTAGGCTTATAGTTTAAAAACTTTCAATTTGTAAAATATCAAGTTTAATAGTTGTAAATATTTGATTCAGAAATTGTTCCAGTTCTATTACGTAGAACCTCATATGAATCCTGAATGCCTGGAGTTTAAAATTGATACATTTCGTTTTTTTTGTAAATTCGAAAATGTGACAAACACACAATTTGAAATTATATAATTGACCAGACGCCAGAAATGGAGGTTTTTAATTGATATGTATTATATTTCAATTATTTAAATTTAAAACCATACAGCTTTAAAAATTGAATGATGACTTAATAGTTTGAAACTGCTCTGTTTAAATTTTAATATGGATTACTTTATGAAGCTTTTTTAAGTTTTAATGCCTAATTTAAAAGCAAAATAAATGGACAAAAAACAGAAAAAAATAATGCAAATCACAAATTGAAATTTTTCAATCCAGTCCTTAGAATTTAATATTTAAATTTGAAGCCCTTAAAAAGTGAAAGATTATAGAATAACGTGTCAAATTTCTGAACATTTTCTACTGAAAGCATACAAAATTTATAAATTCAAAACTTGAAGTGCCTAATACTGTTTAAATTTGAACTTGTCATCATAATTATTTTAAAGAATTTTAAAACTTCTAGATACTTCGCAAAATATATTAAAAATAGGTTTGAAAGAGACATATTTTTGACATCCACAAAAAATCAGAATTATATCTTATGTATCTCTTAAAAAAAATATGTAATTTTTCATTTATCTTTTACAAAAATACTCTACATTTCTATTTCTGGATGAATTAATTTGGTTAACAAACTTGATCATCATTTTGGGGCCCCAAAAATGTTTATTAAAGGCTGTATCGATTTGTCGAATTCTTGAAAACTTAGCATGGATACAAGGTTCATGTAACCAAACAGACAGACAGTCGTACAGATACACAGACATACATTTTTTTTTAAATTTTCGACTCTGCGGGTGCCGTAACATAAAGATCCGCTAAAAACTAGATAAAGTGAAAATTTCAAGTGGCATTTTAATTTTACATGCTATTTGGAATTGAAATTAATTCGATATGCTGAAATGCCGATTCACAATAAAAGCAATAGAAAGGCTACCTTGTGACAATTGATTTTAATTGCAAAATTTTCGATACACTCGAACTCCAAAAATACGAGAACCTCGGGAATCGGGAACTCCAAAAATACTAGCGTGAAAGGAGCTGCCACTCCTGTAACGTTTAGATTTCGGGGGTAATGCGTGAGAACGCAAACAGGCCTATTACGCGCATGCGCGCATATGCAATTTGCAGTGAACAAACGTCGACTTTAAAGCAGCGCGCGCTCGCGCGCACCCATTCTCGGATAGGGTGGGGCTACAGGGGAAAAAATTCCGCTCGCTCGTTTGGAGTCGGGACGCTCGTATATGTGGATTGCTTGTATCTTTGGAGCTCGTGTCTTTGGATTTCGAGTACTTACAAAATAAATATAGTCTTAACCTGAAATAGCATAGAAGTAAACAAAAACTTGTTTGAGTATTCAAGTCAATCACTTTGTCGGTACCGAAAATCGCGAACAATGGCTTTTTTGTGCATAATACTTCGATGACAACTTGGTTATGACTAAAAGTTCTGCGTAGTTTATAAGTATCACGTTTCCATATTGCTATATATGAGTAGAAAACGCAGTATGGAAATATAAAAACCGTATATTCAGCGTTCACAAGAGCTATTTGCAATTATCCAATGAAAAATGCACTAAAGAAATCGCGAGTATTCGAGAAATATTGAGATTTAGAACAAAGTATCACTTGCAATGTTCAGCCTAACGACACGAGACAAGATATTACAGACGTCAAAACTAGAATTATTATACCAAACATTTTGTTTCTAGGGAAACTAAAAACTTTTTTTACACTTTCATCTGGATTTATAATAGAAGTAAAGTCCAAAGACATATGAAGAAATCACTAACATTTTGCTATTTCTAGACACAATGAATACAGTCTATAATTTGGACACACCCGGGTGTAAAAGTTGATTGGGGCCAAACTGGGTCCCAGTCAGATTTTCCAACTACAAATTAGGCACCTATTGGTCACCGCCATTAATGCCAGATCGGGCTCCGGTCTAGCTTGTGACGGTGAGTTGTACCTATGCCCAATTGGGCGATCCAGTTGGGCTTCAGTTTGACAATCCTAATTATGCCTCATTAACTTAAAAAGGTAATTTTGCATGAATAGTATATTAACAAAACATTTTCTATTGTGTGCTGTACTTAAAAATTTCATTTCAATGAACAATACAAACTTCATTTTGTTTCTAAGGGCAGAGTTTAGTATTTTTGGATGCAATATTGTAAGAATGAAATTGTAGACACATTCTTATCCTGTCATCCTTATGATACCTTTACTTTTCGTTTGCGCTATTTACGTGGTTACACCATTACGCGTTCTCCAAAAGAACGAAAGTATCACTGAACAACACGAATGACTAAGGGCGCTAGCATTGTTTAACGTCACATTCTGATGGGTCGAAATGAGATCATGAAAAAACGCGGGTAATTTTAGAATGTATCAAATCATGAACAGAGGAAATAGATATAATACACTGAGAAAAATGTTTTGTTTGCACAACAAAATAATTTTATTGGTATTTGTGCAATAGGGTGGTCCAAATTCTTTTTTTTCATTGTCACCCATATCGACCGGACATTTGTTCAAATCCACAAAAAAATAAATCCGTTTTTTTGTTGTTCTAAAAAAGAAAATAATATTCAGGGGTGGCGCAAACCTCATGAAGTTAAATATGCATTTCCCATGAGAAAAAAAGAGATGTTTTTGTACATTTTATTCAGAATCGTCAATATTAAGTCAATCGAGTTGAAACTCAACACTTCTTTTCACAATCAGCTACAGAATACGCGTATAATAGAACTTTTTAGATATTACCCCCATAAGTCTGTTTTATAGGGTCCCAAAAAACACCATAAGTGAAAAAATGGGTTTTGCGAGTTTTCGGCGCTAATTATTATTTTTTTTCCGTTTTCCTATGCAAATGGTTTCTAATACATGCAATACTACTTTATACTAATAATTATATGGATCCGCGAAGAAAGAAACATAATGCGGAAAAAAACTATTTTCATTTTCTTACGCCAGTCCATAATTTCTGAATTACTCTTTTATTTCCAATAATCAGAAATATTTTTAATTAATCACTTTTCTTGTTATTGAGCTACAAACATAGGCATGATAAGCGTAAGTCAAGGGGGTGCTTTTCGTTGATGCATCACCAATAATCAATTGCTGGCTTGCGGACTCTGCTACGATCGCCCGTCCTGTAAAATTATTCAGCTTGATGCATTAGGTCACTTTCTTCGCGGTCAATCACGTATGCTTACATAAATTTTGTTAACAATTTATTATTGTTTTTAGCAATTTTCACTTAGAATGGAATCAAAAAGTCGTGTTTTTTTCAAATGTTGCCACTGTTTGACCTATTTTGAAGTAGAGTGAATTAATACGAATTTCTGACAACCAGCATAATTTTTTGAACAATTCATTATTATTGTTAATAACTTTCTCTCAGAATAATGTTAGGAAATTGCATTTTTTTTTAAATTTCCCACTTTTGTTCAATTTTTAATTAGAGTGAAGTCAATAATTAATTTAAAGTTAACAAACTTAATTATTTAAACAAAATATTATTGTTGAAAACTATCTTCTTATATAGTAATGCTAGACCGTTGCGGGTTTTGCTGACATTTTGCACTTTTTGTCGACTTTTCACTTACTTAGTAAAGTAATAATTAATGCAAGTTGAGAAACACAATTGTTTAGACAATTTATTATTTTTTATAACTTTCTTCAGATTATTGCTAGTAAATTGCGATTTTTTCTGAATTTTACAACTTTTTGTCAAAATTTTACATCGTGCATTAACATTTAATTTAAGTTATGTAAAATATTAAATATTATTAATAATTTAAACAAGAAGGCTGTCAGTCACTAATTTAAGAAAAATTCACAATAAATATGATCCATCTAGAAAATTAAAAAAAAGTTCATACATCTGTTTCTTTTTAGAAAAATATAATTAAAAAGAAGAAACAGATTTTCTTCAAACAAATTAAAATTGCAATTTTCTATAAGGATCACCTGAGCCGTCAGAAATACGTAAAAACAAACAACATTTTCGGTATCGTCGCCAAACAAGTATAATACAAATGAAAATCTATAAATGAATTGATTAAATATATATAATGTGTGAAAATATACAAAACCGCTTGATCATTAACAAAGATTAACTTTCACGTCAGTAAGAAGACCCTTTTTTCAGGGCAGGTATATATACTCGAAGTAATTATCTGCTCGCTTTGAATGCATAAAAATTTGACTCAAGATATAAATATATGTCTACAAGATATAGAAACTTGTCTCCAATACATAAATTAATGTCTGGCTCCTTCTCAATAAGGAGACATGCTGGAGTCTAACTTTTCGACTTCAGCATGTCTTGATTGGGGGCAATTCAAGTCGAAACCAAGTCAGAGAATTTTTACTCGGGTAGCCAGTTTCAAGCAAGTAGTCTGAACGCCTTACAAGGAATACTCATCACGTTCTTACGCTACCTCTTTAACTTTAACGCTAAGCGTTTGAGAAATCACAAACCAGTTCATGTCCGCAATAATCATTTGATTACGAAAACAGCACCGCTGGCGGTTGATTTTGTGATCTACGTATGTACATAATTACCTTCTACGCTTAGCGTTGAAGTTAAAGTCGGAGCGTTGGAACGAGATAAGCATTCCTCATAAAGTGTTTCTTAAACGCTTAGCGTTGACGGTAGGATGGAAGCGTTGGCACGAAAGGAGAATTCTGTAAAAGGTACTTTAGAGTGCATGACATAAACTGGTTGATTAGTGACTAATTGCACAGCTCAGCATCGATTTTTTTGTCTGGCCATTCAACTTAAGTGCTTTGCAGTGAAGTCGGGATGCAATATTTCAATCGCAAGTAGCGTTTGTCATGCGTTTCTGAATTAGCTATTTGTATCACCGATTCAGACAACCAAACGCCTCTTGATAATAGAAATCGAATTTCGCATTTGAAGCTCGATAGCATACAATTACATGGACACTTTGTGCGTTAACTAAGCGCTTAGCGCATCGCCGAAACGCTCAGCGCTTATCACATCCAACACGATTAAGTCGCATCGTTCGTCCGTGCAATTCTTTTTCTACATAAACTTGCACGAGAGCAATGCAAAGGGTGAAAAAAAGTCTTTGATATATTCCACTCCACAGGTAAAAATATGTACGAAAATCTGACTTTTGCATCGTCGTAACGCAAAAACTGTTTATAATTTTAGTTTTTGCCATGAGGTTTGTTTGATCAGCAGAGCACAAACTAAAAAATATCAAAAACTTTGAAAATTCCACCGAGACGTTTTTTACCATGTATTTGGTGCGGGGTCCTTTCAGAAAAAAAACAGCAACTATCTGGCAATAATATAGATGAAGATATTCATAAACAATAATAATTCGTTCGAACAATTATTCCTGATGTATTAAATTAATTATTAATTCACTTCCAGTGAAAAATTGACAAATATTTGAAAATTTCAGAAAAACCGCAACTTTCTACTATTAAGCAAAGAGAACTTTATTAACAAACAAAAATTTATTAATAAAACAGTTATTTTTGTTAACTTTAATTAATTTGTACTTTATTCTAATTAAAGATTAGACGAAAGATTTAAAATTTCAGAAAAACTCGCAACTATCTAGTATTAATATAGAGAAAGATAGCTATAAACAAGACAGAATCTTTAAAATCTCAGAAAAAACCGCGACTTTCTATCTACATTCTAAGAGAAAATTGCTAAAAACAATAATAAATTGTTTTAAAAAATTATGTAAAAAATATAATTATCAGTATGAAGTAGTATTTTATGTACTAGAAATAATTTGCATTTAAAAAACTGCAAAAAAACATAATTTTATTCTATAACTAATTGTGAAAATAAGTGTAAAGTTTTATCTCGACTTAGCTGATATTGACGATACTGAATAAAATTTACAAAAGCGTCTTTTTTTCCTGATGGGAAATACGTATTTGCGTGAAGTTGACTGCATGGAGCTTGCGTGGGGATTTATGGAGGTTTATTTTCGTATGGATTCGTATACATTTTCAGCCAATATGCATACAAATTTGAAAAAAATTCTAAAGCATTTTTTAACCACCCTATTGTGCAACCATTTTTTTTGCTTCCAGCAAATTTTGGTTTGCATAGCAAAACGGTTTGTTGACCCAACGTAAATTTTTGTTCAACGAATACAAGTTTTGCTTAGAAAACTTTTATTTTGGGTTACTTATGAAGCTTGAAAATTCTTAAGAAACATCGATTAATATCCTGAGGTTTTGCGAGACAAAAGTAACTTACAAAAAGCAGTTTTTCTCAAAAAATGGAAATGTCGTGAATGACCATTTTTTTGCGATCTGTAAAATATACCCAAATTTCAACATTTTTGATGCATGGCTTTTCAACTCGGAAACATACTTCCTCTTCTACACGATGTTTTTCATTCATATTATAAAAAAAACACACACAAACTCGATTTCCTCAAGATTAAAAATAATTTCGTAGTCAGCAGAGCCAACCCTGGGCAAAGTTAATCTTAGCCATAACAATGTGTTCGTATATATGCTATTATTATGTAAGTTTTAATGATTAAGAATCTCGAGCAGCAAATGCATTTCCATGTTTACCGTCGGGGTGCATCTAGCCTATTATGTAAGCAATATGGGAGACCTCCCTACAGTGGATAGCAAAAATTGATAGATTTCAGTAAACACAAAGTAGACCATATATTAAAGAGCCCTTATGGCACAAATGAGGAGGATATATTCACCCATGTGATGAGATATCAGTAAAATTCAATTCGTTAGAAAGTAAAAAGCTATTGATATTATTTCGAGGTGGTAAAATTTTGTCCATTGTTGGCAGGTTCGACCAACAGTGGACATTCGATTCTACACCGCGAATCAAAATAG